>QFEV01000069.1:8304-55669 GCA_003316405.1 Thelephora aurantiotincta
GGGGGGGGGGGGGAGGGGATAGAGAAGGAAAGCACAGGGTTCAGAGTTGTCAGGATGCGTCCATGCAATCGAGGGATAACGATAGGCAAGAACAACACCCACGTGGAACAGTAGCATCGCCAAAACTCGAGCGTAGGATGAGGAGAGACGCGTTCGGTGATGACGAGGGATAAAGCCGGTAATGATAAGAGCGGTGGTGGGTAAGGGTACGAAAACAAGGCAAGACTAACTGTAATTCAAAGCCAACGATAACAAGCACACGAGGAGGGGGAGGGGGAGCGAGATCAAGGTCACAATGGACCTCGCTTCGAGATGCTCAAACTCCTCATGCTTTCCTCCAAAAGTTCCGTAACACAGGATTGACAGGCCTTGAGGTCCACAGGCTTCTGTGAGAGCTTTGGAGGCGTCGTTGTCGGGGTCGAAGCCGTGGCTCTCTTCGGCTTTGGGTATGACGCAGGCTCGTCGACGTCGACTACCTTTACGACCGCCTTGCCCTCCAACACCTTCCTGACTTTGTCGGCATCCATGCCCTTGCGCGGGGATTGTCCGGAGAAGGCTTCCCAGAAGGCAGACCCAAGTTTGGCCAACAAGGTTTGTGAGGCAAGCGAAGCCAGAACCGCTTCCTGAGGAGTGACCTTGAGTGAGGGTTCGGGGGTAGGGGCAGGTGTTGGAAATTTTGAAGTCTTGCTTGAGACGACCGGTGAGGTTGGTGGTTTGGTAGTCGCTGCAGCGAAGTAGTGAGGTAGCAGGGCGGCTGCAAGTCCGCTGAGATGAGGTTGATGAAGTTGCTGCTGATGTTGCAACTGCTTCTGGGAGCCAACACTCGACCACAAGTTCATCCTGTAAGTGTCCATGCTCTTCATCGTGAATGGGTTGAGATCGGCGAAGGAATCGAATTGCGAGGGAGAGTGCAAGTCAGCCGCCTTGGACTGCGATGTGGTTGTTGGCTTCCTGACTCCGTTCAAAGTGGGGTTCATGTTCTCCTGGAGCGAGGGTTTCTGGGAAGGCGTAAGAAGGCCTTTGCCGGCCAAAGCCGAGAGGGAGAGTTCTGGAACAAGAGTGGTATGAACAGGCGTGAATCCTCCCACGGTGCCGAAAGGATTTGAGCCTCCGCCCCAGAAACCAGACCTGGTACTGGCGAGGCGAGGACTCGATGGAAGGTCTTTGTTGGGGTTGGGAGCCAAGAGAGGGGATGAAGGCACAGGAGATGGGGCTGAATTGCGTGCCGCGACGGTGGCCGCCGCAGAAACCGCAGGAAGAGGGGCGGGAGGTGGGAGCACGGGGGCTGGGTTGGCTTGCAAAAGTGACTTCTTGAGAATTTCGATTTCTTGCTTCAAGGCATGGTTCTCTGACTTGGTCGATCCGAGTTCAGTGCGGATAGCGTCGATGAGACGATCACGCTCGGCAACATCGGCTTCGAGGGTGGTGATGTATTCTAAAACCAGAAGAAAATTCGGTTTCGTTAGAATTTACTGGAATGTTCCGAGCGCCAACCCTTACCCTTCCTGCGGACGCGGAAGTTGCGCGCACTGATCTTGTTACGAAGCTGACGCTTCTCCTTTGAAGACATCTTCTTGTACTCCTCGGGAGATGGTCGCCAGTCGTCAGGCTCACGGTTTTCTTCGATGGACTGTGGGGCTGATGACCTTTCCTTGACGATAGGAGCCTTCTTGGCGATGCCACCACTCTGGACGGTACCCCTTCTGTTGTTCTTTCCCTTTCCGCCGACCTTTACTGGAATTTCAAGCTCCTCGGGAGATGTGGCTGTGATCGATAACGCGTCGCCATTGTCTTGCAGGGATTGATCCTCTGCTGATTCGGGGGAAGAGTTGTTTGATGGAGTGCCAACGAGCTGAGGGTCGATGGCGAAGATGGGGGAGGCGTTATCGGTGGCATCAGTGGTGTTTCCGGAGATAGATCTGGAAGAGGACGCGAAGGGATCGGCGGAGGTCAGGGAAGCGAGGAGGTCGAAGGGTGGGGCGCTAGTCAGGAGGTCTTGTTTTGAGAACTCGTCGGCGCCGTAGAAGTTGAAAAACGAATCAATGTCCTGGGACGGGGTCCTAGGGGAACTTGATGAAGAACGGCTGGATGGAGCGAGGCCAGAAAGTGGCGAGTGGTTGCTGTTTGCCGGTGCGGCGAACATATCCACGTTGAAGAAGTCTTCAAACGAGCTGAGGGGGATTTGGGGTTCAACCTCCATGATTTGTGCGGACGTCAAGGAGGAGGGGCGAGACTGGTGGTGGACGGAAGATGTGCGAGAGTTGTGTGGTCGTGTTGGTGAAGGAGAGAGAAAGGCTTGCGTGGCTTAGTCAGCTGCGGCATCCTTAGCGGCCAAATCCGGAAGGTGGGCGTATTGCGGGATCACCGCAGCCGGTGACTGGACCGCATATCTTTTTTTTTTATCTTGTCACCGCTGGGCAGAAGGTCCACCAGATCCTATGTCAGGCAGGGTTGGCTCGACAGTTGATCTTGCGAGCGAGTGCTCATGTGCCCGAGTCCCAAGCATTTTCTCGTCAATCCTCCGGTATTCCAGCCGTGATCCACCGAGGGGACAAGATCACAAAGAGCCTGGCCAACACGCGCAGCCAGTCTAACCGTTCATAGACGTGCCCGGCGACTCGGAGTGACAACCAAAAACACCCCCTCCTGGACCGGCTCATCACCTTGCGTGCGTGCAGAGGTACCCATGACTGCAGTGCGCGACATACCGCCGAAGAATGCTGATGATCATCCAAAAGACTCGAAACCCGTGCTCGAGGCACCCCTTGCCCCGCACGGCCAAAGACCTAACGGATCGTTTATCCAATCTTCTCCCGTTGAGACTTCGAAAGACAAAAGTTTTTCATCCCTCCAGGACCCAGGACACACCGGGGACGGCTCCCTCCCATAAACTTCGTTCGGACCATTCCATAAACTGTTCTCAAATCCCCTTCAATTTTATTTCGGTCGATGACGCGTGCCTGCGAGCGGGCCACCAATGTTCCGTGTACAAATACAATTGTTCGAGGATGAGCAGAAGCAATGGGGAGACGGGTACAAAGTGCCTTCTGTTGTATACAAGAACCGGCGCAATACATACATACACATACAATCTCGCCCAAGTTCCGCCCCTCCCCACTCCATGACAAAATGGGTGAGAACTCTGATGGATGGATGGACGGACTGTGGGAGAAATCAAAACAGCTACACAAATCACTGCAGTACCCAACTCCACCATGATCAAGAACCGAACCGACAGCGCCAACCCCAGGGAGAATAAGGGTAAACATGTCACGAGTCGTTGGGGATCGGGGAAACTTTTGGGGGATACAAAAAACAAGCGAGGCGGAGAGGAAAGGAGCTGCGCAACATTTTAGGGAGTGTCGGGATGGATGATAGGATGCTAGGCATGAACTCGTTGTCGAGTTTGGGATCACAGGCAGGTTGCATAGAAAGAGCAAGGGCGAAAAGCGACAGGCAGACAAAACGTGAGAAGAGTGGTGTAAGAGCACGAGGTGAGATTCGAAGAGCTGGGGCGGCCCGTGGCTTGCAGCATCGGTATTAACGGCGAGTTGAAGGAGGGTGGGGGGGCCGGGGGGTGGCGGGAGGGAGGGAATTATACCACGATGAAACCAGGGGAGCGCCAGGTAAGGAAGAGGGACGACGTGAGACAGTGAACGAGATCGCATGGGTATCATGTCTGCATATCATCGGCTTCGCTCTTCACCTGAACTTCACCCATCCCGTTCTGTCGGACAGTTCGATCCCGGCCTCGGTTGATTTCCACAGATGTGTCTACCCTGTCGTCGTCACCCTCGACGCTACCAGTTCCGACGCTTGGAGGGGTTAAAGAGGAATCCATCCGAGAGGCATTTCCGTCTTCGAAACCTTCGTTCCCCGGTGGCACCCGCCTTCCAGTGTCCATGTCCTCCTCCGGCATGGTACTAAGGCCAAAGTTGAACGAGTTCTTGGGGTAACCGCTGAGGTGGATAGCAAAGTCAGAATCAGCAACGTCTTCATGCAACACCAAATCATTGAATCCGTCAGCATCGTGGTCAATGGTTTCAAAATGGTTCTGCGGTTTGCCGCTCATATCGGTACCGTTCGGGAATTTAGCCGTACCGGTTTGTTGGTAGGCGTGGATCTCCTGCTCGAGATCTCGGTTCCGGGATGCCTGAGCAGAGACCAACTGCTGGAGGTATCTAAGAGTGGAAATGGCCGTCGTCAACTTCCGAACCGAGAAGGCCATGTAGAGATACAAAGGTGCTTACTTGATGTACTCGACACTCTTGCGGAGGATCATACCCTTGTTGGCTTTCACGATACCACCTTCTGTATGCGTGCCGTTGGTCCCACCTGCCTTCTTCATAGGAGCACACTCGCCGCTATCCTCGTCATCCTCTGGCTTTGTGGAGGCCAAACCCTCGCTACCAAGGGGGTTCGATAGACCGCTTATGCCAGTGATGCCAAACAAGAAGTCGTCCCCAGTTCTGGCGGTAACCGGAGCTAAAATCCGATATGAACTTCTGCATGGAAAGGCAAGGGGATGATGATGGTTTACCGTTCGGATCCAACATTGACTCTGGAATCAGAGTGGCAAGTTCCGCGATTCGCTCGTTGATGTTATCTCTCCTACGGCGCTCGACAGCGTTGTGGGATTCGCGGCGACGGCGACGTTTTTCCACGGCAAGCAGTGCTCTTTGTTAACGAAATTAGAACGTAATGAGGGTCCAATACGAAGAGGTGAAGGATCGTGTCAACGTACTGTTTCGAAGCAACATCATCTTCGCTTTCTGCCCCGTTGACGGACTTGACCGTTGCCGCATCTTTCGGGCTGACTCCAAGAGATACGGCGCTTCCTACGGACCCTGGATTGAATTGGCCAAAGGAATGGTGATTTCCCACGCTCTCAGAAGCCGGGAGGCTAAACTCATTGTGCCTAAAATCATGCGCTTGTTGCTGTTGCGAGGGGACAAACCAGTTGGAAGTGTTCTCATTCAGAGTGTGCAAAGAAAGAGGAGAAGTCGCGCTGGTCGGCGTGTGCTGCGATGCGGCCCGGTGGGGATGAGATGATGGGATCACAATTGCCTGCGTACGGTGGTGGGGAGGTGGAGAAACTGAAGAGATTGAGTTACGCTTGTGTCGGATAGTCCGAGTTGGACCGCCGTTGGTAGACGGGGGTTCTGGGTTTACTGTTGGAGCAGCAGGAGCTCGGGACCTTGAGCGCGACCGGGACGCATTCGAAGTGAAGTCGACAGGAGAAGGAGAGTGACGGATGGAGAACTCGGAGGAAGTAGGTGAAAAGTGATTCGTGAAGGATGGGGGATTCGGGTGTTCGTGGGCCGGAGGATGTGTCTGGGGAGGTTGTGGGTCATAACGCATCGTGGAATTGAGCGCAGGGAGGGTGGGGTTGAAATGTGGATGGTGATTGAACTCGTGGAGATTATGATACTGTTGAGGTGGTGGTTGGGTCTGCGCTGAGTTAAGGGTAAATTGGTTAGGGAAATTACTGTGGGCATGAGGAGGATGTTGCTGCTGTTGATGTTGGTTGCTGTTGGTCGGGGCTGAGATATCAAAGATGTTGTGGGTGGCCTGGGGTCTGTAAGGCGGATCATCGAACCCGGGAGCGGCGCCATTCGACTGGGGAGAGTGGGTAGGCCTCTCGTGCGAAGGCTGATGACTCGTGCGAGGGGTGGGAGACTGGGCGATTAGCGAGGCAATCTCCTCGCTGAAGTCCATGTTGGAGGTGGCAGAATCACCGACGAACTTGCGGAAAGGATCGGACAAGAGCTGGGGGATAAAAAGCTGACCGTTAGAGTCGAAGCTGGGTTGAGAGGGGCTCGGGGGATTGTTTCCGTTGTTGGAGGAAGCCGATGGAAGGTGGAAGCCCTCCTGCCTGACCACGGGGGGTCTGTAGCTGGATGGGGGATAGAGGGAGGTCATTGGAGAATGGAGGGGGGTGACAGTGAGGACAACGAGAGGGATATGTGGGGACTTGAGAGGGACAGCAGATTTCGGTTGGGGGGAGAGATGGGAGGAGGAGGAGTGGACCGTGTTTTGGAGAAGGTGTTTAACCCGGCAAGGGACTGGATGCGGGGTAGGAGGACCCCGGACAGCCCATCGAGCCGAGGGATGCCATATCGGGAATTTCGGTCAGAAAACCGCACTGAGCGATCCACACACTCACGGCCCTCTCCTTTGCCAGCAGAACCAAGTCTGAGGTCTCCAGCCGGTTGCGGTGGAGCTGGTCAGGCTTCGGGCATCGCAGAAACAACGTTTCGCCCACTTCTCGCCAACCCTCCCTCCCCCCGGGCCAGGCGCCGGTCTGGCGTACCCAATTCTGGCGAATCTGAACCCCAGAGACTAAGCATTCAGTTCGCACCCATATGTTCCCCGTCTCGCCCTCCTGGCGCCCGAGCTTTCTGAGCGAATCCAAATGTGAGACAAGGTCCGGCTGTCCGATCTGCGAGTTGATAGGCTCGTATCGATCAAGGGCGCCGCAACTTCCGTCCCGGTCAGATAACCGCACAATCTTTCCACCTCACCCCCTTCCCTGTTGCCGTTCTCACTCGGTTCGTCTGGGGACACTTCCGCCCCAGGGCCCCCGCGCTCATCCCTCATCCTTCCGGTCGTCTGGGTCACTTTGACGTAAGGACGGGAGTAGCATCATTTTGTCTTTCTGATGAGGGGTTCGCCACCCTGACCCCAGACAGTCCGACCAGTTCGCTCCAACCGCACTGAACCAACAGCGGACGGGTGGGGTCACCTCAGTGGATCCAGTCGGAGGGGGAAATCGCCAAGGTCGCTGTCCATAATCACAGGCTCAAGAATGGAGATCGCGTTTCACTCACTTAATTCACCCAGGGTCGTTGCTACCTATACGGGCAACACCGTCGAGATTCGCATGACATAACGAGGACATCGAGGAAGGCAGGAGGCAGCCCTGTCTCTTGCACGGAGCGGAGAGCGGAAAGAGTATCTATCACCCATACCGTGCCGTCATTATATACCCCAACCTCCACCACTCCGCTTGATGACCGTGTCCCGGTCGCTGTGCACCTGACAGGTCATCGGGTACTCTATTTCCCCACCATGACCTCTTCATTCCTTGAAATCCGGCTCACGGGTTTTTGAGGCGATCCCCTCAGAGATCGCATGGCTCGCTAGTCGCAATTTGCACCGCTAACTTGTGGCTCACATCCTTCTTCGCCACTCTCTCGGTCACCTCGCGATCACGAGGTTTCGGCGGGTAGATCATCTGGACAGAGTAACACCATCGCGCAATTCCTTAGTGTTGATTCCGCGCGTATACAACGTGTGTGCGACGCCTAAAAATGTGCGAAACAAGACAAAGAATCGTACAAACAACAGGATCAAAACGCACACCGTGGAACACGAGTCGTCATTCGCTTTGTACACGCCCGCGTTTCCGCGGCGAACCCAAGAAAGGTAGACGGAGATGAAATAGAGGTCATAAACCCCTGAACCCTGCTGACAAGTCTACACCGCAAGGTCACCGCCTGTCCTCCGAAGAGTAGTTTGGCCCCCAATCAACGTCGAAAGATATGATAGGAGGCGACCCGGCCGCAAGGGTTCCCTCGCCTATCTTCCATCCCTGGTTTCGCATGACGTTTGTAAAGTTTTCAAACGACCTGTCCATCTCTAGTTGTGCGGCCCGAATGTAATGGATTTCCTCACGTTCTGTCGTTTTCCCGTCGGCTGCTACAAGCCGTGCGATCTCGCACGCATGTATCCACCCTCTCAGGTGATCCATGGGTGTGTGACCTGGCTTTAGAGCGATGGATATATCGGGACACCCATGCCCCGACTCCCACCTGCACCACAACGCGTACCTCTCATCCTTGAAGAGGTCCACCAGCTCGTGGATCGAAACGTCCCCCAATCGTTCCGATGGTGTCTTGGGGTCGATTCCCATCAACATAGAGAGCGAACATCCGATGGTGCATCGCCCGATTATCGTTCCGGACTTCCCGTAACGGATTGTGGAGGGTGACACGAAGATCCGTTCGTGTCGCGAGATCCCCTCTGGATGCAACGAGTCCTCAACTCCATTGCCTGTTCATTCCAACAATCTCAGTCGCTGATCACGCAGCTGTGAAAGAATCGGACCAACCGTGCTCCAATGCCCTGAAATTCCACCAGGCTATACATGCACGCTGCCTGTTCAGGGTCTTCATACTGAGCCCCCGCACGGCGGCGAGGTTAGCGCCTAAGTGTGCCGCGAGCAGGAATGTAAGGAGTGTGTACGTCGCCCGAGTTGTGTTTACGTATGGTATGATCACGAATCCAAGCTAGGAATCCGTTATCTCAATTCGCCCACGGAACACTACACGAGTACGTACCAGAAGGCCGACTAACGCCAGGACCGTCTCTTTGCTGCTATCTTTGGCGTTTAGGTCCCCTATATCACCGGAGCCGATGATGGAGTCCGAGGCGAAATGTATTGTAACAGCAGCCTTTGAGCCCCCAGCCACAACCCCACAGAGTGCTCGACAAGAACCGCTAAGACAGAGTGCCGTGATACGAATACCTGAACCAAAATCCAGTCCCGTGAATGTGCGCATCAGCTCATCAAGCCTGGGTGACAGCACATCAAGTACGATGGCCATATCATTCAGGATATCCGCCAAGAAGCGATACGCTTTTGCCTCTGGGAACAGGGAAGTGCCGAGCAAGTAGGCAGAAGTGATCGCTGTTTATGTCATCAACCTCAAGTCGACACGTAAAGGTGAAGACCCTTACTCGTGAGGCGGCTTACAACCTCTTGGGCGACGGTTACGAGGATAGCATCCGTGGCAGAAGCAGATTGGTTGCCAACTCCAAAGCCCTCCAAGACCGCTCTCGAAGCAAGTAAACTGGCCAAGGAGCTGCAGCACGCTTGAGCCGCATTCCAGATCTGATATCTGAGAGCGGTCAGCGTTATTGCCGGAGCTCAGAACGTACGGGCCCACTGTAGATAGTCTTGCAAGGGAGTCAGCGCTTACCGCAAAGGCCAAACCGGATGAGAACTGCGGAAAACACCTACCAGGGGAAACGGTGTGGGGGTATCCGGCAGGTAAGAAGACGTTTGATAGAAAACGTTTCAGAGTTCCATTGGCATCTGCGGCATTCAAATGTTTCTCGAGTACGACCTGGCAAAAGATACGCTGAAACTTGGAACCGAGAACCTTCAGCACGAGAGAACACACCTCGGCCCCCGCTCCTTGAGGAAATTTGTCTTCCGGAGGCGTGAACTGTAAGATGGTCCTTGAACCCTTGCTATCATCGCGTTCCACGATGCGCACACCACGCATCCGAATTGTGCTTGGCCGGAGAGGATGAAGGGGTATCATAACTTCTGAGAACTCGAGCACCGTGGCACAGGGCAGGCGCGATGACTACGACTCAAATTTAACGCTGAGACTTAGACCGAGGTGATTCGTCGGAACGCCGGCCGGAGTCCGGCGCCGGGCTTTCTATCGCCTCTGCGTCCAATTTTCAGCTCGATGCACCTCCATCACACACACTCATATATACTCAACACCACTCTCTTGAAATGCCCCGAAATCTGTGGGATGAGCTAGGTTCCGGCCGAGCAAAATTGACCGGGCGTCGAGTTTGGCGCTGAAACTTGTACCTGCGCTGGGCCTCACCTCGATCCAGAGGTTTCAAACCCCCGGATTGGACAATCTCCGTGTGGAGAGTGTTCCGAAGTACGAGGAGAGTACTCCTCGGACGGGTTGGAGTCCGGTCGGTGATCGCCGTGATCCGGAATCGCCACCGCTACCGTGGTCATGCCCAACGATCGAGTGATCCATGCTTCCGTCGCCAAACCTTGGCAGACGTGTCTGCGCCGTGGACGGATATGAGCCGCTTTGCGTCGGTGAGTGGTGATGGCCCAGGAAAGAAGAGGTTTTCGATTGCGTATGCCACCGCATTTGATGGTTGACCTTGTCTGACGCTCCACGCTGTCCAGCATGGTATCGGACTTTTTCCACCCCAACGTTGGAGGGGTGGAAAATCATATCTACATGCTGAGCACAACGCTCATGCGCATGGGGCATAAGGTGATACCCCTTTTCTCGATCTCCTGTGTTCTCATCGCCCTGTTACAGGTTATCGTCATAAGCCACAGTCATCCTCCCGAGAGAGTGGGTGTACGATGGCTGTCCCCCGGTCTCAAGGTGTATCACATACCATTTCCCACAATAGCCTCCTCGGCCACCCTCCCGAACTTCTTCACGTTCCTTCCTTACCTACGGACCATCGCTCTAAGGGAACGTGTCGACATTATCCATGGTCATGCAAGTCTCTCATCTCTTGCACATGAGGGTGTACTGCATGCGCACCATATGGGAATCCGAACAGTTTTTACGGATCATAGCCTGTTTGGTTTCGACGACGCGGCCAGTATCCTTACCAACAAGCTGCTTGAAGGGATGTTGAGTCACGTGGATGCCGCGATATGCGTATCCCACACAGGGCATGTGGAGTTCCTCAGTTCAAGTTCTCCTCAAAACTCATGACCATATTTCTCCAGCCGTGAGAACACCATTCTCCGTAGCAAACTTTCTCCTAGAGTGGGCGTGTCCCTCAGCGATACCGGCGATACTTCAGACGACGACAGTTCCGATGATACCTCTTCAATCGGCTACCAGGAACATGACCAAGTGATCAATCGCAAATTTGGAATGGACCCGGGAAGGATCTATGTTATACCGAACGCCGTGGTGACGGATAAATTCAAACCTTATCCCCGGCAGCAGACCGATAAAGGTAAGGTACGGGCCGATGAATAGACAAGAGGCTTCCGTGCTAACTTGGTTAGTTACAATCGTCGTGCTTTCTCGACTCGCCTACCGCAAAGGAATAGATCTGTTGGTTGCAGCCGCTCCGAGAATTTGTGCGAGATTTCCCCGCGTTCATTTCGTGATAGGTGTGGCTGCGAAGCTTGACCTTTGACAAATCATTGACCTCCCGCGTTCAAGGGGGTGATGGCCCTAAATTGATCGATCTCCTCCAGATGCGTGAAAAGTATCTCCTTCAGGACCGCGTCGAACTTTTAGGACCAATCCACCCACGCGATGTCCGTAGCGTAGGCCTTTCCACCCCCCTCGTTCGATTATTGCCCAGATCACATCCATTCACAGGTCCTTGCTCGAGGTACCATCTTTATGAACACCTCCCTAACTGAGGCTTTTGGCATCGCCATCTTGGAAGCTGCCTGCGCGGGGCTGTACGTCGTGTCCACACGTGTGGGTGGAATTCCGGAAATTCTCCCCGAAGACATGATTTCTTTTGCGAATCCTGATGAAGATGGTGATCCTCTTAAAATCCAATATATTCGGCTTCGTCTCTGACTTTCACCTAGACGTTTTCAGGGCGATTTCAGATGCGGTGAAAATCGTGTCTGAGAACCAGCATGACCCCACCAAGGCACACGAGCGTATTAGCAAATTCTATAGCTGGGAAGCCGTCGCAGAACGCACGGAGGTGGTGTACCAGCAGGTCTGCTGCAGCCCAGAGATCCATCTCTGGGATCGCCTTCAAAAGTACGTCATCAAGAATCCCTGGGAAACAGCCCTGATCGAACTCGTTCCGAAAGCACCCTGAGGCTTGGCGCAGTTGCCGGCCCCATATTCTGTATCATCCTCGTGGTCGATTGCCTCTTCTTCCAGTTCCTCGAATGGTTGATACCCAGAGACCAACTGGACTTTGTCGACGATGACCAAGCCGACGCCGGCACAGTGTTTGACAGGCTCGTGATTCGCTTTGGTTGTGGGTGAAGCATGTTGACCAGATTCACAGGCTGCGGAAGCATCGCTCTCACGCTACCAGCGTCACTTTTTCCTCTCTTCGGGGGAGAAACGAACCGAGGGACCAATCCTAGAGTGCCCTGTGTACGCCGGAGGAATCAGATCAGTGTATTAAAGCGAAGATCAAAGACATTGAAGTCCTTGCCAATATCAATACTGTCGATTAGCTGTGCATAATTCGCATTTATACCTCATGGGCGGCGGCAAATGATGACACGAACCCAGTAACATCACTGAGATCGCGTCCTATCCCTCAAGCCACGCAACATTCACTCCCATTTATCTGCAATGAAGGGGGCACCCCTCGTTCACCTCCGCCCCATGCCTTCCGTTCTGTGGGCGCTGCTGTTGCCTTTCGTTCTCGGAGAAACAGTCAGGGTCGACGTAACGAAGGAGACTCTGGGAACTCAATGGTCGTCGGGGTGGACATCGGTAACCGGGACACAGTACTTCGGGGGGACATTGAGGTCGACTGGAGACGCGGGTGCGACACTGACATACAAGTTTGCCGGTCGGTTGTCGAAACTTTTCCTAACACCGAGCTGATTTCGTACTAACGTGCCTTCAAGGTACGACGGTCTGTATATATGGCGTGGAGGGATCGAGCCCTCAAGACAAACAAGCAACCTCCTCGTATACCCTCGATGGCTCAACACCTCAAATACACCAAGAGTCTGCGACTTTCGTAACAACGAACGTTTTATTCTATAACTCCTCGACGTTGGAGGACACTCAGCATACGTTGGTGATCAAGAACCTCGTAAGCGGCGGTGGTAAAACCCTCATTTTCTATCCAACCCAAGCGGGAGGTACTGATGTTTGGACCGAGCGCAGAACTTCAGTTAGATTATTTTGAGGTGACCGGAAGCGCAGTGCAGGCGTTAACTCGTGAGTCTTCCTCACCCCGCCCAGGTATTGCACGAGGTCAAACGAGAGCGTAGCCCTTTCATCAGGTGACCAGAATCCGAGGGATGTGTCTCTCCAGCCCGCAGTTATCGCTGGACTGACTGTAGCCTCTGTGGCGGTACTCGTGGGCTTCATCCTTCTGTTCATCCTCTGGCGCCGACAGTATACCCGCAAACGAAAGGAGAAATCGGAAATGCAGGCTAAGGTGGAGTTGCAATCGCTGGATGATGCATGGAGCCGGGGTAAGCCTGCCGTTTGGTGATCTTGTTTGCCCTTCCCAATTCACGACTCACAGCACCATTCCTCGATGAACGATCTCGAATAGGCAACGTTCCGTCAAACCCTCCGAAGAGCAAAAGAGTACTCACGCCATTCGTAGAACCTTTCACTTCGTTGTCTTCGCAAAGTTCACGGACCGCAACTTCCGCAGTCACGACCGTGACGCCTCTTCGACTTCGACCTTCCCAGGAACGACTCGTGGCCTCCTCGTCGTCCTCTCGTCGTGATGAAAAGCGACTTCTCCCCACCGACCAGACCCATACCATGGAATCTATATCACGGCTCAATCTTGGGCTTGGGGGCGGCTCGAGAGGCCATTCGGTGGTTGGCCAACCATCAGACTACGAGTCTGAGGTCATTGTTGTCCCACATCACCAACGTCGCGAAGATGATGGTGGTGTGAGCCTCCTGGGTTCATCTGAGACGATTAATCCCAAGGCGTTGCGGCTCCCACCAGACTACAGGCGATTCTATCCTCAGTTACCTTAGAATATAGTTACGACAAGTGACCTACCTAGCACGTAATGCATGTATAGTGAGCAAGGATTACACGGGTTCCCGCTGAGCAACACTTCTGGGGCGTTTACCGTAGTTGCGACAGGGTGCGGATGGGGGCCAGGGTCGACGGAACTCCAAGTCTTCATCCATATTTATGGCGAATCTGGTATGTTGTGAAGCGAGGTCGTCGCTCTCGGCCGCCCGCCTGGTTCTCACACAGGTTGGGGGCATCGGATTGTGGTCGGAAATTCTCGGACCAGATCTTTGTATCACAATGCAAGCTACCCGAAAACGTCGCGAGGAAATGCATGTTCGAAATTAATTCGCTACCTTCTACCGCCCTTCGTCTTCTTTTTGCGTCTATCTCTACGCTCTCCTGCCTGCTCTTGGCCGTTGAAGGCCACGTTGGTCTCCGAAACACCACCTCGATCATTGAACCTGCCCTCTATTGTATCTCGCTCGCCCGTGCGGACGTCCGCTGACAATCGGTCAAGGAGTGACCCACCGCGGGATGACATGGCAGATCTGGTCTCCGTTTTTTCATACCCCCGCTCACCAATGTCGCTGTTAGGACTACGAGGACGTGCTGGCAGACGTCTGCCTCCGATAGTGTCATCATAAGCTCGTGGACGGCGGAACTGTTGGGGAGGACTGTGATAATGGCAAGGGGATGGGGTTCTTGCGCGCTCAGAGCCACGACCGTAATTGCGGTCATCACAACCAGAGGGGCTGTGATGGTCGTAATCCTCGCGGTTGCTGGTTTGAGAAGGCGGTGATGGGGGTGGGAGTTCGTTCGGGCTGTGCGAGTGTCGTTCAAACGAGGATAATCGTCTTTCAAGAGGAATGTGGTGGTTAGCCGTGTCTACGCGGCGTCGTCCGTCATCATTGCCATCGTTTCGAATTCGATGCCTATCTTCTTGACGGAGCGCCCGTTCACGGTCGATACGTACACGTTCTTTGCGGTCGGGGTTTGGTTGGGGGTCTGATAGACGGGAGAGGTCACGACGGCGGGCCTCCAGCTTGGTACGTTTCTCTACGGACAGTTCCGAAAGATCCGGGTCATGTTGAGAGGAGAGGGGGGACGGGGGTCGTTCGTATATCACCTTGGCACCTGGGGGGAGTTGGCTCTGGGGGGAGGTTGGTAAAGGAGGAGGGACAAATATCATATATGGAAATATCGTACCCGACGTGCACCACTTCCTTCAGGATTATTTTCTCCTCGTGAGTGGTCAGAGCCATGACGGTCCGGAGGCTGTTCGATGACACGCTGAACGATATTTAGAAGCAGGGTCAAAGAGTCTCGAATCTACACATACCTCGTGGCGAGAGCGGTTGCTCTCTCGGCGCTCGAGGCCAGTGGATCCCTGGTAGGGCGATGGACGATCAGGTAGTTCGTGCACGTGGGGAGCCTACGGTGGGGAGGTTTCAGGAATGGAAGCACCAACGCTAATATCGCCACTCACACGCTCAGAAACTGCGTCACGGTCAAACCGGGTTTGCCGGGGCGCGGTGTTGGATAAGGGCGGCTTGCTATCTACAGTACGATCTTGGCGGGGCTCGTCTGTTCCACTAGGGAGTGGGATGGTTGACGACTGATAACGGGAACGAGGAACAGGAACGTTGTTTGTGCCAGTCAGTTTTGGTACCGGTGCAGTGGGAGGTCGCCGCTTTCGAAGACATGAGCTCATTTATAACCTTATCACGAATTGAGAGTTCCTTACCGAGTCGGGACTAGGCCTTCGTGGAGTTGCAAACTCGGGAGCGTGATGCTCTCTCGGTATGTCTCTTGGGAGATCTGAGTACGAACCGGTAATGACCCGGTCGCTGGTACGTTGTGAGGGTCTTTCATCATGGGTGGCGAGGTGAGGGGGCGGAGATCTTTCCGAGTAACGTGCAGTCACAGCGGTTGGTTTGGGAGGCAGTGAAGCCGTAGGAGCTGGCGGAAGCTTCGAAGTCATCGCTTTGGGTCCTCGTGGCAAGTCACCTTTTGTGTCATCGCGGTCTGCGTTGAGGTTGGATACACCCCGACTTTCGTGCATCCTTGGTGGATGAGCTAGTGCCGGTAGGTCGACATCCATTGGTTCTGCTTTGGGGGTTCTCCGAGAATCGCCAGCTCGGTCACGTCGCCCAACTGGGCCAGAGGGTAGTTGTTGCTCCGAGTTCCTTGTACGACCCGCAGGATCGAGTCCGTGTCCATTCTGCCGGGATGTTAGGACACTCGTTTCAAGTAACTGCTCCAGAGCTAGGTCACGGACGTGAGAGTTCATAGATTCCTTGTACATGCTCTTTTGCGGCGGCAATGGTGGCCGTTTTTGGCCTGCAAATGTACAAAAGGAACCAATCTGTCAGTAAATGCAACGGATGGAAGTTGGAGCTCAGTACGTACGAGATTCGAATGCGTGATGCTCATTCTTCTCTACAGGGAGGTGCTGGAAAGTACCGGATGGCGAGGGCCGATCTGATTCCCGTGGACCGTCAAGGCGCCTTCGTTTGGTTTCTGCCTCACTCATGGTTACGTCAGCCTCGAGGTCTCTTGGGCGACGGCGAGTTGTGGGGTTGTGGCCGGCTACCTCCTCAAATTCAATGTCCCTTACGCGTGAAGTCCGCGGGCTTGCACTACGAGACCTGCGGGAGCGGCGTGATCGAGAAAGTTCTTCCGCAGCGATGTAATAGTCGTAATCTGGTCGTGCTTCTTCACTGTAGGAGGAATCACGGGCCTGAGCAGGGCGCCCTACAAGATTAATGGGTGAGGACGGTGAAATGCATGGTTACGCGCAGAAAGTGGATGTGAGGGGGATCTTGCTGGGCGGACAAGGGAAGGAGACAAGCAACGAAGTGCATGGTTCCCCGCAAGGAAGATTCCGGCCGCACGGGAGAGGTAGTATGGCAGTTGCACATCACAAGCGGGGCAGACGAGAAGACGACGGGGCGCAAGGGATAGGGATGCTAATAACGTACTGTTTGTCGAAGGCCTAACGGTGTCCCGTTCGTCATGGGTCGATGTGTGAGCGCGGTCAGTGGAAGGGACGTATGAATCCATGCGAGTCGGACGGGAGCGGGGTTCACGCCCAGCTTCTTGTCGTCTACCTTCAGGGGATGGGGGACGGGCATTTGAAGGGGATGCACCTCGGCGTGGGCGCGCTCGCTCTGGCTCTGCCTGAGGTCTGTGTACATGTCTGCTGCTTTCTGCAGATGACAAGTGTTCAGGGGAGCGGCGGTCAGCAAAAACAGGTTTCTGCGGAAGGATGTGTTCGACGCGGGCGCTTGGTGCCGGAACCTCCGCTGGTCGATAATGTCTATCTTCAAACGACAGATCTTCAGAGGCAGGGGGCTCTGACCTGCCCTTGGTGGGAGGGACACGATCGTTACTCGGACTCCTCGCTCTCGACCCTCCAGCATTCCGGTGAGATACACCATTAACACCTTCGTTCCGCTCCCGAGAGCCTTTTGGAGGAGCCAGCCTTGGCCTAATCCAAGTTGATTCGTGGGTTCTATTATTATAGTAATAGACTTCGAGGCCACCACCACGCGGGTTACGAGCCTCCCAATCAGGCGGCAACAACTCCCCGAGTTGTTTCTTGATGCTATTGCGTCGGTCACGGTCGCGACCATTGGCCATAGAGCTTGCCTCCAAGAGCTGGGATTGGGCAACCGCAACCGAGGGGTTCGCAATCACGGGTTTTGCGGGAAGTGCGTGCGTCAGTTTCGCGTACTGGTGAGATGAGTGTGGAGGGGAGCGATACGGCTGTGAAGGCGGTCGGGCACTACTGTGCGAAGACTCCCTGTAGTGGTCTCGATTGTGGTGACGAGAAATTTCGGAGGATTTGGGTTTTTCCTGATATGAACGAGATTGGTAAGCGTAAACGACGCCGAGATCATCCTCGTCCCCGCCCAAAGACACGGTGTCATCGCAATCCCCGTCAGCGTGGTGGCGAGGTTCGCTGATGTTTTCGCGAGATCTACGGGTGTCGTAGGGCTGGTAGTCGTCTTCCTCGTGACCCCAGTCTAATACCTCGGTATCCTCGTCCATTTTCCGCCGCCTAGGATATTGGAAGACGGGCAAGGAACGAATTGTTGATATGGTCCTGGAGCGAAGTGGACAAGGAGGGAGAGCGACTAATTCGATCTCCGCCTGAAACCTCAACGAAGATCAATCTGACAACCGTGACACTCGAGACCTAAAGTCATCCTGTCCCTCAACCGTATCGTGCTCAGGCGTCCGAGGCGAGCATATGCAGGCATGGCCGTGTTGCCTACTGTAGCCCCTTCCGCACCTCAAGAAAACCTCTACCGTCCCTCAAGCGGCGGCACTTCAAACAGCGTACCACTACTGTTCCGACGGCTGCACAGATTCCAGCAAATGGTATGCGGTTGTGCTTCGTTGCTACCCCCCCGCGTCCGACCCGGCCTGTACGGCAATTTAGGATTTTGAGCTAGCTGCTTGGCAATTGACATATCTATGTTTGGCCCCAAAGCGAGTGTGGGTTGATCTCACTTCTCACCCGAGCACCCTCATACTGACTTGAATCCAGATATCGAAACGTATATTTCCATAAGCGTAAGTTCACAGAGACCCCCGTGCAGCGACGCTCACAAATGGCATAGAAACCAAGAATACATGGGCGAGAGACGACCCTGCAATTTTGATTCTTCTCTCCGCATGTTTGTGCGGTGAGTGATGTGTGAACACCACAACGGCTTCCTCCCCTGAAGGATCGTTCAGTTGCAGCTGTGGCTTGGTCGGTGGTATATTCTTACAGTTTAGTAAACTGTCTACGGCTCGCACTGCTCATGATTCTACGAGACTTCCTCCTCGTAGGTATCGTCGTGGCCACCATATTCTGGTTAGTCCCTCACAGGGTGTACATTACCTCGGACTGAACCTGTGTAGGGCGTTTTCAAACAATGTCTTACTTGCCCCTCCATCACATTCGACTGCGGCAGATTCCAAAGTCGAGTGGGCATACGCGTTTGACGTGCACACAAACGCATTCTTTCCGCTCTACCTGACATTGTATCTGGGACAACTCTTTCTCGTTCCATTGTTGCTGAAGAGAAATTGGGTGTGCCTCTGGCTGGGGAACACGCTCTACCTTGCTGCGTAGGTCGCCGCACATATGTACCGTCACTCTTCGCTGACTGAAGTGAGCAGTTTCGGACAGTATATCTACGGGATTTATCTGGGCTTCAACGGTGAGATCCTACCAGAGGTACGCTCGATCTTTGACTTTGATTTGCTGATCCATCGAAAGCCCTGCCTTTTCTCATCCGTACCGAACTGTTGCTCGCCCCACTGTTGCCCCTGTTTACGGGCTACATCCTCACGTTGCTTGGGTTCAACGTCGCAGAACATGTTTTGAATGCGTATTTTGGTTCATAGCAGTAGCCCACGACGAGTAAATAGAGTATGTCGATTTCATCATGTGTCGCCGTTGGTCCGCCCCTTCTGAGTTTGAAGTGCTCTGCCGTTTCGGGTAATCGCAATCGTCTTGCTCACCACACCTGGCACATTCTCCGTCCTTTGCCCCCCATCCCCTAAAAATAACCGTGGCAATCGCTCAAACGCACCAAATCCAGGACTATGCCCGCTTCTAGAACCCACCTTGAAAAGGCCATCGGCAAGATTCAAGAACGAGGTGTAGTTCCAGAAATCGATTTCACCCAGCATCAGTTGGAGAACGGGTACACAATCAGCACCCAAGAGCGGGTTGTCAAGGATGTACGCATTGCTCTCCGCTATCCCGCGCATGTTTCTTACCATGAAGACGATAGGTACAAGCCCCAGCAATGCACATCCCGACCTCAGAGCAGTTCTTCTCCAAGGAGGATCCAACCAAACCCGATGTCAACTTCCTCAAGAATCATTTTTATCGGGAAGGACGCCTTTCAGAGGAACATGCTCTGTATATTCTGGAGAAGGCTACGGATCTATTAAAGCGGGAGCCCAACCTCGTCTCCGTCGATGCACCGGTGACCGGTGAGTTTCATGTTTGGCACAAGATAGATGCGCATTTGACACCCTGTCACGCTTACCCCAGTCTGTGGTGACATTCATGGACAATACGTGAGCTCATTGTTGTCCTTTTCTCTCACTCGAGTGCACGTTCTAAACCTACCCTTCGCCAGTACGACCTAATGAAACTCTTTGAAATTGGCGGCAACCCTGCTACCACACGGTACCTCTTCTTGGGAGATTACGTTGACCGAGGGTACTTCAGTATCGAGGTGCGTTGCATTGGCTAACGAGCGTGCCCACACCGGTCTGATCCAATTACACAGTGTGTCCTCTATCTGTGGTCACTCAAGATTTGGTACCCCACCACATTCTTCCTGCTTCGTGGCAACCACGAGTGTCGACACTTGACGGATTACTTCACGTTCAAGCTAGAGTGTGCGTGACAAGATATTTGCAGTAGAAACTGTTCATTTAGCTGATTCCGACCCTGTGACCAGGCAAGCGGAAGTACTCCGAGCATATCTACGAAGCATGCATGAACTCATTCTGCGCCCTTCCGTTGGCGGCCATTATGAACAAGCAATTCTTCTGCGTCCACGGTGGCCTTTCTCCCGAGTTGCACACCTTGGATGACATCCGAAACGTGATCCCGACCGTTGACCCCATGCGTCCCTCGTTAACGTATCTTGTTTAGATCGATCGGTTCAAGGAGCCACCGACACAGGGTTTGATGTGTGACATCCTGTGGTCGGATCCCGTGGAAGACTTCGGACAGGAGAGCACATCAGAGAGTTTCTTGCACAACCATGTCCGAGGTTGCTCGTACTTTTTCACGCAAGTTTCGTCCGATATCGTCCTCCCTCGAATACACTGATCGGTACCTGCAGTTATCAAGCCGTCACACAGTTCCTAGAGAGGAACAAGCTGTTATCAATCATCAGAGCACACGAAGCTCAGGATGCTGGGTAGGTGTGACCGCGGTTGATTATCTTTCTAGCACAGCCCTTACCATTTTCTTAGCTATCGGATGTACCGAAAGACGAGGACGACAGGCTTTCCATCCGTCATGACCTTCTTTTCTTGCCCGCACTACCTCGATTGTTACAACAACAAGGCGGCTATCCTCAAGTATGAAAGTAATGTCCTTAATATCCGGCAATTCAATTGTACCCCCCACCCGTACTGGCTTCCCAACTTTATGGATGCGTTCACGTGGAGTCTGCCGTTCGTCGGCGAGAAAAGTAAGATCGTATTTTCCGTGCCCCATCCACATGCTGACTTTTGATGTATTAGTAACGGACATGCTGCTGTCCCTCCTTAACATCTGCACGAAGGAGGAGTTGGAAGAAGAAGAAGAAAGCATAGTAGATATCAGAGCGACTGCGGAGGCTGCCGAGCGAAAGCGTGTCATCAAAAACAAGATCTTGGCCGTTGGGCGTATCTCGCGTGTCTTTGCACTCCTTCGGTATGTTCCTTGTCGGACCTACAACCCACAGACCTTATTAACCAGCACAACACAGAGAAGAGTCTGAGCGTGTTTCTGAGCTCAAGAACGTCGGGGGCATGAAGGAGTTGCCCGCTGACACTCTCGCGAACGGCGCTGAGGGCATCAAGGATTTGATCACGAACTTCGACGATGCGTATGTTGAAACAGCTATCCACATCACCGATACATACTTACCTTATTCTATAGCCGCAAATCGGATATCGAAAACGAGCGTCTACCACCAGAACTGTACGACGCGAATTCTGAAGAAGGCCGGGCGATGATGTCGAACCCACCAACGCCGTCCGAGGAAATGTCATCCCCCGTACCTGCAAATGGTGTCTCCGCAGCTCTCGAGCGAATCATCGCCTCTAGCAGCGGATCTCCTACCTCTGGCTCCACGTCTCCATTGATCGGACCGCCATCCAGGCGTGGCCATAGCAGGGCTGCCAGTCTCGGTACGACTATGACGAGTCCCAGTACCAGGCGGAGGAGTCTGGAAAGCACCATTTCGCTCATCAGGGAGGCAGTAGACTCGAGGGAGGAAGAGGCGGAAGGGATTCTCCCGCAGAAGAAGCCATGATACTGCACGTGTGGCAGGACTTAGCTGGTTCTTCTTTTGTTACTCTTCGCCCTGAACTCGTGGAGACGATTATCACCTCGCGCCGTAGCTAAATGACCCTGACATTTTCCTCACTCTAATTTTCTCCTCCGGCTCTTTTTCTGTACACCATATCTTGGAGAACGACCATCTCACTTATATCGATCCCTTGCGTGATGGGGACGAATTCCCGGGAACTGACACAACCGGTTATTGTTGACGCAGCAATATGTGGGCGTACGATACGATTACAGATGAAAAAGAAATTAGCTGGTTCTGTAAGATGGAATCCGTTAGTAAAAGTTCCGGGACTAACACTTCGAATAATCAGGATGACGGTGTCCTTCACGAAGGTTCGGACATATGCTTGTAAAACACGTGGAACATCATGCACAAGGGGGGGGAGGAACGATATAGGACTCACTAGAGGATATGTACATATAAAACGGGGCATCGGCCGCGGTCGTAGCTTCTGGTCAGAACGGGGTCAGCAAAACGATCGAGAAGATGAGAGGTAGTAGCTCAGAGGGTGGTTGTGCATATAGGTTCGTTAGTAATGGGCACACGGTTGTTCGCCCACTAACGATGGGTCATCTCATGGGGAGTGGACGTCAGAAGAAAGTCGACATACATTACATCCGCGATTACCGCTATTGCAACAGCCATTAGCGTACTGAAGACTCGACGAAGGGGGGGGGGGGGGACAAGGAGCGAGC
Organism: Thelephora aurantiotincta; assembly: GCA_003316405.1. Classification (NCBI taxonomy): domain Eukaryota; kingdom Fungi; phylum Basidiomycota; class Agaricomycetes; order Thelephorales; family Thelephoraceae; genus Thelephora; species Thelephora aurantiotincta. The sequence goes on from QFEV01000069.1 coordinate 30,542, forward strand.
GTGTGGTCAGTTGGTGATGCATGATTTGAGTTTGGCTCATCGGATTGTCCCGTCGCCAACTCGGTAGGGATAGATATACATCATAGACACGCAGGTCCTGTATTCCCCCCGACCCTGCCTGGAAGAAGTGAGACACACCTTGGAGGAGAGGCCGAAGAGGATCACAAAAGGATTCTTCCGAGGAGGCCAAGATCAACCTCTCACCCGCTCAGCGGCCCGCTCCTCGCTCGTTTTCTCACACTTTTTTTTTTCGTTTCCTCTTCGACTCCTCGAATCTCCAGACGGTGATGGTGGTTCGCTGCCGTGGATGTCAGTAAGGTCATATTTTTCTCTTGTTTTAATCCAAGCGTCGTCTAGCTATCCCATCGCTTCGTGATGATACCCAATTTTCAGTTCTGCTTCCGAAGAGAGCTCGCCTCCTTGTGGACAAACCATACCAAAACTCTCACTTTTCTGAGCCTTTCCTCCTGCCCTTACCTCGACCATCGTGACTGAGTACTGACCCTCGTTTGTTCATCGTAGGTAACAGTGAACCTCGTGCCCTGGTCCTTTCCACCTCGTATCGTGTATACTACCGTCGTAAAGCTTGAATACAATGTTACAGGCGATTATAATATGTGTGAGGGTAAACTTTCTAGTGTGCAGGTTACGGCTCAAATCCACACTTGAGCTTTGACGCAAGTTCATTGGCCACTTCCCTTTTCATCCCAGTGCCAGTTTTCTCGACAAGTCGGTTTATGGCCTCGTCTTCGCGTGCCCATTTGCCCTCCATCCTCTGAGTCTCCCAGTAATTGCCGGCTGAGCGTCTGAACTCTGGAACGCGTAAGGTGATTGCTTCTGTAAACTTGAGCAACTGCACCCGTCGGTGAAGCGCCTGAAGGGCGAGATTCGTGCGTGGCACGATGGCGAGAGGTGAAACGATGAATGAAGCAGGCAGGACAAAATGCGCGACGAGGGGCAAGATGGTGAAGAGGAGATGACGCAGCATCCAGAGAGTATCATACCACTTTAAACCACCACCATATCAGACCAAGAGTGGAGACAACAAGAAATTGGACTGACCATCGTTGGCTCCTGGTCAACGGTTATCTTGACCGTCAAAGTCCAGTACACATCAACGACGCAGGCCAGCATCAAGAAGCCGACAACGGCAGACTTCCACGTCTCGCGATTTGTTCCAGATATCGTCACTATTCCGAGGAGGGCGGCCTCCTTGAGGTAGGACAGCACGATGACGGGGAGCGTGTATACTGCATACTCCGTGAAGTTCGTACACCACTTGCATTCTTGAATTGCGTCCTGGCCGAACCTTGGTAGTCGAGTGAGCAGCGTAGAACACGCCCAGGTCAAGGGGGCTGGGGCGAACCTGACGAAGTAAATTCTGAGGTCGGACGTATTTAGCTTCATCAACAACTCCTCTATATGTTCCGGTAGGGCATCCTCTCCTCTCGTTCCTGATCTTGCGAGTAATGTGGCCCTGATCCTCTGGGAAGGCGTCGAGAGAGGTAAATGCAACCGCGCGAACAGGTTCGATGGCGCCCAGAAAGAGAGGATATAGATCATATATAAGGTGTGTATGGTGAGGATTACGGTGATGAACGACCTGTACTTTGGCTGACGCGGATTTTTTGTGAGAGTAGAGGAGGGTCTCCTTCGACTTGCGAACGCCACGACACACGCGGTGACTCCGAGGATGAGAACATCCACGGAAGTAGATAAGAGAGGCATGGCAACTAACGTGGCAATCCTGAGAAGGTGAGTAGGCGAGGCAGGCAGAAAGCTTAGCCGTTTAGTTGCCGGCCCCGTTCTGTCCGACGCGACCAGGGGATGATGCTGATGGTGACACGGGCACAGTATGGGTCGACCGCCGACTACGCGACTGGCGGCGAGCTCGGGCCTGAGCCCATGATTTAAGGAGATGCGACAAAGACCTTGCGACTGGTACTATCGTCGTCTCGTTTCCTCGCCTCTCCATCGTGCGGGAAGCGGCAGAGGCGAAGAGGTCCGTCCCTTTTCTTTCCTTTGAACTCATCACCATCCGTCTCACAAAAGTCATTCGCAAGGGTCGGACCGTCGTTATCTATCAGGGCCTTTCGCTTCGTTCGCTAATCCGCGGGGGAAGGTTTTCTCCGTAGAGGTGTGATTTCTTCTGCTCTCTTCACTTCCTCCCTGACCTCTACGCAGATGCCAGCGACCGTCCCAGTGCAGGAAATAGTCTTTTCGACCGTCCCAGATGTCGATACCTGCTCCCAGGTGACGATCAAGTGGTCGTATCACGGGGTTATCCCACCCACTTCGGACTATCCGCTGGTCGTAACAAACCTCGGGCTGGATCAGAGAGGGTCTCACCGTAGAGAACCTCCGTTGGTCCCCAGACAGGCAACGGCATTCGTGAACATGACATTATCGGTAATCGATCCTTCAAAAGGAAAGTTTAACTGGTCCAAGGTCAACGTCCCCAGAGGACGGTACCTTTTGGATGTCAGCACACCGGCCAAGGTCCTGTCGTCCAATATCTTCACCGTTACCGACGGTGGTGATGTTTCATGCCTCGCGGCTTCACCCCAGTCCCCCTTCATCCCACCCTCCATCCCACCCTCTATTCCCCCCTCCTCCATACCCCCCCCCTCCATTCCTCCCCCCTCCATTCTTCCCTCCTCCATTCCCCCCCTTCCCTCCACTCCTCCCTTTTCCTACGATCCTCCCCTTTCCTTCACTCCCCTTCCTTTCACTCCTTCCCTTTCCCTCACTCCTCCCTTTCCCTCCATCCCGTCCTCCTTCTCCTCGTTCGTCACTCCTACTTCCACCCCTTTCCCACCCTCTGGTCCATCGTCAAAAAACAACCCCTCTATCACACCATTGACACCAGCTGCGAGTGGCTCGTCTACGAACGATCTTTCCATGAGCAAGGGGGCCATCGCAGGTATTTCCGGTGGAGTGGCTGTCTTTGTTTTGATTGCGACTCTCGTTCTGTGGATGCTCCGTCGCCGGAGAACGAGATTCCGCAGCGCCCAGGGCTTCGTACCCAGACCTAAAGGAAAAGCGTTCAATGGGTCCCGCACGGATTCTACGGGGGCAATTCTCTCCAAGGGAGGTGGGGGTGGAGAGAACTCTCGGTTTTCGGTGTCGGGCGAAGATCTCCATTCTGAAAAAACCGCGGCTAGTGAAGGGGATACCAAACCAGATCTGACTAACGTCGCCGCTGCGAGATTACACCCGGAATCCTCGGTATCGAGCGGGAGACACCCATCGATGACCATCAACCCTCCTTCAACGCAGTCACAACCGTCGTGCCCCCCACGCCGATCGTTTGACGATACCCCTGTTCCTTCGGCTAACACTATCATTCCATCAAACGCGTCTCAACCATCCCATCTCCAATCCTCTTCAGACCGGACCCGACGTGCCTCGCGGAAGCGCGTTCCAGTTTACAATGCGAACGAACTCAGTTCCGGATCGACCGACATACCGCTTACCTCCTGGTCTCAGACGAACCCCGTCGGCGGGGCGAAAATGCACTATCTCATTCCGGATCCCCCCCTCGTGCAGAGGGATTGAGTGTGCCATCTTTGACCCTCTTTTACTAGGCGTCGAACACCATTTGGCTTCAGATCTGATTTAAGTGTTGTTTTTTATTCGTTCTTGAGTTGCGCGCGTGGGTGTGTTCCACACTTGTTGTCTGCGCTGTGTGTGTTCTTCAGTTTTCCCCGTTCCCGCAACCTCCTGTATAGCAGGGGATATGGCGCAGTAAATAATATTATACCCCTCGTTGCCGAACGCTATACACGTCTGTCGGTGTCACAGCCTCCCGTAGTCGCTTGTGGTGAACGTTCATGCATGTGCTCCTTGCCAAAAACGGAGTATTTATACCTCCCACCTCTAGATCAGCCGTCGCTCGGTCACTTCACTCGCCCGCTCCCTCTTCCAGCGCATCCCACCATTACACCCCTTTCCCTCTTTTCTCTTTCTTCTTCGCTGCCTAACGTCTTTCTCCTCACGACTAATCTATAATGCTGTCCAAGCAGCAAGTTACCTCTGACGCCGTTGACGACGGTCCCCCCATCTCCGTTCCAGATTCTGGGGACACCGGAGAGAGCGGGAAGCTCAAGATGATCGTCCAGCTCGTGCGTAAATGTATGGGAATAAAGGACATTGCTTCAATGTGGGGTTTTTGCCACGCAGTCGAGAGCTCGATGTCGACAGAAGTGTTGACATTTTTGCAGGAGGTTATCTCTTCCAGCGTCTTTGTTAGAGCCCGTCCCGAATCTGGTGTGTTCGCGCTTCTCATCCAACTACACATTTGTTGAACGTACGAATGCTTGCGTGCACCATCAACAGGAGTACTGGCATTATTTGGACCGTCCAGACCTACTCGCGGCGTGAGTTTCACCTTCGGCCATCTGCAGGGGCCGGGTTTTTCTTTTCTACAGGATCAAACGCTCATATGCCACTACAAACAGCATTAATGATTCCGAAGATTCATTCGAGCGCATGCTGGCTGCTCTGAGGTTCACTTTTTCGAAGGATCTCAAATTCATTGTAAGCCAGCCCTTTTAATCTCGTGACTTTCGTCGCCAACCCACATCGACCTTCAGCGCGGCAAAGTCTGCAAACCGTACAACTCTGTTCTTGGGGAGCATTTCCGGGCTCATTGGGATGTGATACCCGTCTCTTACCCTGCCAACCCTCGAGAGCCACCGCTCCAGCATCTGTACATCTCCAACCCCTCTTCCCCTTCGTCCTCGTCCGCCGCCCGTATAAGTACGGAATCCGACAGCGTCAAGAGCGGTCGGAGCGCTTTCAGCTACATGTCCTTTGGACGCACCACGAAAAGCTCGCCAGCAACCTCCCCCGAACCAGTGGAAAACAACGCCGATGCTCAAACTTCCAGCGTAAGCCTTGGCACCGGAACGCCGGAGCTGCTGGAGGCGGACTCCGACGACAAGACAGAGAGGATACGAGTCATTTACGTCACGGAACAGGTCTCTCACCACCCCCCCGTCTCGTCTTATTACGCCTCTTGTCCCGCGAGGCAGATCGAATTGAGGGGTGTGGATCAGATATCCGCCAAGGTCTCCGGAGCAGCCTTAAAAGTCTGCCCGGGATCTCACAATAAGGGAATCTTCGTTAAAATTACCGGTGGACCTGGTGAAGGGGAGGAGTATCACATTACCCACCCAGTTGCTTCTGTCAACGGTATCTTGAGGGGAAATTTTTACATCACCGTCACGGACTCGACTGTTGTCACTGTCAAGGGTGCAAAGGATGGAGTGAACTATCGTGCTATCATTGAATACAAGGAGGAGGTGGGGCGAGAAATTTGGTTTTGTGGCTCCTTGACTAATCCTGGGTTTCACAGCCTTGGATCGGGAGGGCGATGTTTGCACTTGAAGGCGCGATCCATACGTACGAGGACGGAGAAAAGGAACACGAGGAATGGATCAAGGTCAAACACGTCCCGGCAGACCGGATTGTCGCATACTTTGATGGCTCTTGGAAAGGCCGGATTCGCTATAGGCTCGCCAACGGATCGACGTTTGTGTCTGGCAAGAACTCTCCGGTCCCATCCGTCGCCACCTCGCGCTCGGACCTGACTACGGGAGTAGAAGATGAGTGGGCAACGCTGATCGACATCTCGACCCTTCACCCGATCCCCAAGGCCGTAAGGCCCTTGGAGAAACAGATGTCCACTGAAAGTAGAAAGTTGTGGGACCCGGTGACAAGTAGGCTGTTGAGGAAGGAGTACAGCGAAGCCACGAAGTTCAAGCAGGCGATTGAGCAAAAACAGAGAGACGACGCTACTGAAAGGGGGAATAAAGGATTAGAGTGCGTTCATTCCATCGTATATTCTCACTGAATTTTGCTCATCCGATGACCCTACGACCATATGCTTGATAGATTCACACCCGTTTATTTCGAGAAGGACATTGACGGTGGGATTCCCCGGTTGACGGAGGAGGGTAGGAAGGCTGTCGAGGAGGAGCTTGCCGAGAGTTCCCCATACCCACTGGAGGCTGCACAAACCGAATCCGCCTAGAGGATTCTCCGATAGATCATAGTTATATGGTGCTCGTCGCATATCCGGTAGGATGCCGGAGACGAGTCCACTGACGACCCGCTGGACGAACTAACCTCGCGAAGCTCTGATATCCTGACCTCATTGTAATCACTTTTCCCACTCTACTTCATTCCCCGATTCCCCCATCCACTTTACCCTCAACGCTCTCGATTCCATTTTTATTTCTCGATTAAGAGACGGCCCGTTTTTTGACGTCTGACGATCGTGCGCGCGTACACCTTGCTGGAGCAGAGGCGGAGGTAGGATGTCAATTACAACCGAGACGTAACAGGATTGTGTACGATAACAATATTATCAAGTCATAGAGTTGTCACGGCCAATTGTTTGAAGTTCTGCCACGTAAAGGAAGGGGTACCCATGGTCTTCGGGTGGGAGCTTGTTTGTTATCGGATAGCGGCCCCATTTTGCGAATCTGGTGTAGTCTGAAAGTGACCACGGGGTCGTCGGATGTTTGCAAATACGAAAACAAATGGATAGATTCCAGACCTTCGAATAGCGTACATGGAAAAGATCCCGGCGAACGCGACGGACAGACCGCCCATAATGAAGAACGCATAGGTGTCCTCTTCTAGGTGTGATGTCAACTGCAAAATAGGCAAGTAATTTACTCAAAACGTCGGTACTCAAGTGGGAACGCCCAAGGGTCACGTACGTTCATCCCGAACAAACCGGCGAGAAGGGTCCCGACCCCTAATCCCATAGTTATAATGGAGATCTGTGCGATGATACTTGTAGGCCACGGGGCAGCCTTAGAGTCGGATCAAAAGGGGTGACACTCACCTTGAGATCTAGCGTGAGGAGCGCGTTTCGGTTGGAGTCGAGAATGAGTTCTACGATTTCCTGAGTGGATTGTATATTGCTCTACAAGGACCGACGTTCCGTCAGCGCATATGATTAGTCCACCCCACAGGAAGGACCCGAACAAACCTGAGTTGTCTCAGTTTCGTTGACAATCTCCTCGACTTGCTTAGCGAAAGACTCCAGAAGGACCTCCAACTCTTGATGGTCACTTGGTTTGCGCTGTATGTCGTTCTTCTTGTCCGTGAGATACATCGCCACAAGATCTTCATCTATTTTGAAGGGATATCGAATCGGTCAAATGATGAATGATGGCTCGCGACCGAGTGCTGTGGTTCAACTTGCCCTGTTCTAAAACTTCCTCGAGGGCTTCCTGAACCTGTAGGACAGGTAGGAATAGAGTCGAGATGATCACTAAATTCGCTTCTCTTCCGCTTTGAACACGAGGTACTTACAAGCTTGGCTCTGTTTTGAAAGCTAGTCAGCTTCCGGGATGTGTGGAGGAGACGCATGAAATTATCCCGATCGATATCATCGTCCAATTCCGCCAAGAGGTTCCCGACGAGCTGCCGGAGAAGCACCATCTCGGTGTCGAGGGCGCTCAGTACAGAGAGGAGAATGGACTCCAGCGCCCTGGGAAGTACTAGATATGTTGAGTGGGTGGTCTTGGGGCTCGCGATGGAACATTCTGGATCACGCACCGAAATTCGTATGGCAACCCTGTCCCTTTGGCTTTGAGGTTGTGCTGATGTCGATACAAAGGTTATCAGCACCAGCCTACACGGTGAACGTGGGCATCTCACCTCGAGGTGATAGAGGAAGGAGGATTGTAAGTTTGAGTTAACGGAACCATAGGTATCAAAAAGCAGTACGGCGTCGGATTTTACGAGCGCACGTATGTGGAGTATATTAAACTATTGCGGGACAAGGTTAGGTGGTAGGAGAGGAACTGATCATGAAGGCACAAACCAAAATGGCCTCTTGACGTACAAGGAGGGTGGGTACAAGGTTAGGAATACGAGAATCGAATTTTCTCAAATCACGGGGCTAGATTTCGTGGAAGCAGTCGCACGTGTGGGGGATTAAAGACTGAGGGCTCGCTTACGTTCAACCGATGTTCCGCACACAAATCGGTCTTTTTGAACTGGCCCGAAATCGTCTTCACATTGCCTGGAGGGGAAACGTAAAAAGATTCAACGACGGGTATTCAGGCCACCGCGGGGATGATGGGACTATGCACCTCCTACGTCAAGAATCGTGCCTATTATCAAGGTCTCTGATCAATGGCAAAGGTCTGTGGGAAATGAGGGGTGATGAGACACGTTACATCGGAGCATCATGTCGCCAGGCTGCCTGCCCTTGTATGCAGTTTCAAGGAGGCTCGCCTTGATAGCCTCCTCCTGTTCATGAGTAAGGACCTGGAGGGAAAGGCGGGGCCGAGGTTGTTGTGTGCCCCACAGGTGTCGGACCGGGTGGGAGAAAAGTGACAAATTAAGTGGGATGGGGGAGACCATCCGAGCAGAAAGAGCGCGGGCTGATTGGAAGGGGGCCAGATGACCCCGGCATGGATCTACTACGGTTGCAAATGGCCTGGAAGAGCGAACCAACGATGCGCGTCCCATCACATGGCTGAAGATTCGGGTGAAGGACACATGCATGCGCGTTGGGCTATATGCTCTCGGACAAGGCAGAGAGGATTTCTAGCAGACGAGGGCAACCGCTCGATGTCGAGGGCCGGAAGACAGAGCCGGGCAAGGAACGGGAGCGTGATGAGGACGGAAGAGAGTCTGAGGATGTTACGTAAATCAGCGGGCTGCTCGATTTGCAATTGTCCATTTCCTTCGCAGCGCGCGCCCTCCTGAGGCTGGCGCAGGCAGAGGGAAGGTGAGCACCACCCACGACCGGCCTTTCTCGCTGGACACACAGCTGAAAATGCGACCCACGCCTCAGCACGACACACCGGTCACCCGCCGGGTAGAACCCTATCCTCCCAGTGGCAGTGTCGCTGTCAGCCATGCCCCCCCCGCCGGGTCACGGCAGACTGACTACTGCCCCCGCACGAGGACTGCGGGGCACATGTGACCTTCTTACAACCGCTCGCAGTGATGTACCGGTGGGCCATTCTGTACGCTCTAGAGTTGGCCCTTCGAACAGGCTTGCATCCCCGGACTTAACCGCGATTGTCGAGCGTTCGCGTTCATTCCTCTCCCCGCATCCATTTTTTTTCACATCGTTTTCGGAACCCCGGAGACAAAACCATCACCCAGCACGGCCCAATCCGTCCCCAATCATACCTGCTGTCCCCTCGATATATTCATCCATTATTCTGTCTATCAACACTTGTTCTCTATATCTACCTCCGATCCATCTCCCCATGTCCCATGTCCCCCTTCTCCAATGCACGAAACACGCCGTCTAGTGGAAGCCGCCTCTGCTCTCTCCGCTTTCCTCCAGACTCGAGGAGTCCCCCACGCCTTCTACGGTGATGCACTTATATCCCTGCTCGCCAACCAGCCTCTCGCCGTCGTACGTCCATCTCGAGGAACACCGAACGTTCCTGACCGTTTTTCCCCTCCAGCAAGTTTCATGCATCGTTCAAGGCGGTACTCTACACCCGTTCCGCCTCGTTCGCGATGCCCTCCGCTCTGCGGAAGATTTCTCGGCCGCTTCGTCGCCTTGGTCGGACCGGTGCGAACTGACTTGTGCCTCCCTCTCTTCTTCCCCATCCTCATAACCGCTCTTCTTTACAGTCTGCACGTGAAATATCACCGCTTCATTCCCCCAATAGAGGTAGGTCTAGTGATGCCTATTCCCCCGCATGCGCAAATTCATGCCCCGGTTCTTTAATGAGATCGAGATCCTTTCTGCGGGGGAGGAAGGGCCACGCCGCCTCGACGCGAATACGATAATGAACATCCGGGGTCTCCCGTTCCTATCTATCTCTGAATACATTCGAGCAAAACTCAAATCCTGGGCCATGTGAGTCCTCACCTTCTCACAATCTCCCTCTACCCATGCAGTTTCATTTCCGCACCGCAGTCGGCAATCGGAGCCAGACGCCAGGGAAATCACCTACCTCTTAAATCGTTATTGGGACAAGGTCGACATAAACCGAATACCAGAACACGACATGAACGACTTTGCTGCTGCGATCCCCGATGCCTCTCGCGCATGGTCTTCGTTGCAGAAGAAGTATGGTGTGTGAACACCCCGGGTACACACAGTCTCATCATGGACTTGGAGCACATTATCATGCAACCCCAAAAGGCGACCTTATCTCCTGGGATCTTCACGCTTGCCAATAGCCACCATCACATGTATCTCCAACATCTTATTAGTCGTCCAACAAACGTAAGGTTTTGATCACATATTTCTGCTCTAACGTAGGCTCGGCGTGTTCTGTAATGACCCGAGGATGGGACATCATCTGTTCTCCTGGATTTACATCCCCTCCCATCGCGTACCAGCTCCCACCTCACGCTGCCGGCCTCGGTCAAGACAACAATGATCCTCAATGACCTAATCATTAGTCCCACGGTTTATGACGCGGCGGCATGTCCATTACATGCGCGTTCTTTCATATCAAATGCCCACGGCTACATCATTGCTTGATCTGAAAGGCTAAAACGGCATCCCAGCCACTCGCAATATGCCAATCGCCAACGTACGTGAAAACGCATCGACGTCGCGACTCACTGACATGCGAGGGAGGGCCAAACGTCGAGAAACGATACGCGGCAGCACATAGGACGTATCTCGCCGATTCCATCTCGCTCTGATCTAATTAAGTTTCGAGTCATGGGCCCGGGCCGTGTGGGAACAGTCTGCACCAGATAATGGTAGATAACACGGCTGGGCGCGTAGCAATTGGGCAACGGGTTGTTCCCACTCACTAGACCTCTCTTTCGACGGCGCCCGAGAGCCTCTAACGCAGGGCCGACATTGGGTCGGAAGGAGTTCCGGCCATTGAATAACATCCCTGTCGCATGACGATAGGTGAATCATTTGTCAACGGCGATTACCACATACCCAGCCAACCTCGCCCACACCGGTCACTTTGTTCTGGGCGAAACACTCATTCGCAGTCTGCAGAATTGAACGTTCGTGACCCCGCGATATTTCTCTCTCCGGAATCGGATCATCCAAGTGAAGAGGAGAGTTCGGGACTTCGTGACCACTGCTGGATGAACGCCACAAAATCGTGGAGTGCGACCATATGCCGGCAGCGGAAATCTAGACCTGGGCACAGGGTATCATTCCATTCACGACAGATTGTTCGACCGCGTCTCTCAGAATTTATCGCTGAAAGGCCGGCCTCCGTTCAGTGGAACAGCCGACATGGAAATCCAGAAGAGACGGCAACGAACGTTCATGACGCCCGCAGATGCATCCGTGCGCCTCAGTCCGATGGTCGGCAATGGTCGTACGTCTGGAACAGAGATCCGGGGTCGCATCTAGCGCGTACAACGACATTGAAAGTGGCAGCCTTCGCTCGAGCTCCGCCCCGCGCCATGGTAGCGACAAGCAAAAGTAACGGCACGGCCCCCTGGTCCGAAACCTCCAAATGGACCACAAGTCCGACGTTAGACCCCCACCCGTACCCGGAGACTGGTGACCACGACTCGGACCAGGAGACCCGTAGTAACGTTCGAGCCTCAGAGAAATAAGCGAACCGGATCTCAGACCCACTGGTCCCGTATGATCATCTCGACCCGACGCGTTCCATTCTAACATTGACGTGTGCGTGTGTACGCAACAGAGACGTGAAACACTCTAGATCCAAAACATATGGTCAAGTACATCGTACGTTTATCACCCGTTCACCTTTCGTTGCTCAAGCTCAAGGATCATCGTCGCCATCATCAGGTTCGACAAACACCGCATCCAACGTCAGCGCCTCGACTCGTTCTGCCAGCAGTTGCATGTTGTCAAGGATTCCAATGCGTGTAACTTCCTCGAGCTGTTCATCTTCAATCTCCTTCTCCGGATCCCATGGAATCTCATCTCCCGTCCAACCTCCGTTCCGGTAGATCAGCGTTAGGAATCCCCTCCATAAAGGGTCTAGTGACAGGGTTGCTGGGTCCCCGACCACGATGAGAAGGGCTTTTGCACGAGTGACTGCAACTGTACCAAGTTTAGCGTATTCATCGGGACACAAGAAAGATCCCGTACCATTGAACCGGCGGGGGTGAGAGACGAAGCCGAGGGTGTGACGAAGGTCCGTCTCGATGTAGTTTCTGCTGCTTCGCACGGTTGAGATGATGATGATTTTACGTTCCTGCTGACAAATGAGAATTTCCCATCGTAATGCACGTCTTTCTCACCTGGCCCTGATATTCCTCGACGCTAGCCACTTTCACCCTACTCATTGCAGTGTTTGCCAACGCCTGTCGAATCTTCAGGACTTGTCCGTGGTATGGCGTAATGACGCCAATATCGTCAGGGGCTGTCGACTTGTTTAGATGAACGTGGCTGGCTAAAAAAAAACGCGATTTTCACCTGTACCAAGCCGACGGAGTTCTTCCACATAAGCCTTGATCTGCAAGACCTCGTCAACGTTAAAGAATGAGGGAGAGTTTGATTCTCGCTGATCCAAACCCGGGATCGCATGGAAAATGATCGGATAATTCGGACTGGGGAGAAACGTCGAACCAATGAACGCGTCAGTGTCCTTGTTACCGCACGCCTCAAGGTCGTTCTTGTAGAAACGGTCGTTCGGGTACTGCAATATCGAGACATGGGAACGGAAATTTTTCACAAGCTTCACGATGCTATCCAAAGACGATCAGTTCTGATTCATGTACGAAACAAGGTCAAAGTTAGACCTACGTGATTCCGTCTTGTTCACGTTCATCGTACATCTCACCCTTCATTAGTCTTTCCAGGAAGCTGACTCCAAGCCCGTATTCCACTGCGATCGGCGAATGAATGATCGGACCCAGCTGACAGGGATCCCCAGATAAAACCACATTTGTCGCTTCTCCCAATATGTTCGTGATCGGCACAAGGCATTCTGGTTCAGAGGCTTGTCCGGCCTCATCGACAAAGATATGAGTGAAATGACCACGAGGTAAACCGATCCCTGGGGGAACGCAGCCGGAAAGGCACGTCGTGATAATGACGCGGAAGCTGGCCATCGTGCCTAGCTCGTGCACTGCATAAACATTGCCCTTCTTCAAAGTATACGGTGCCAACCCAGGAGGTACACTGCCCCGGAACGAAGGGGCATAAAATCGGAAAAGTTGGTGCGGGGTCAAGTAGTCTTTGAGGCGGGAAGCAATGATGTTTGCGGCTGCGTTGCTGGGCGCACTGGCCAAAATGACTGTGTCGGGGCGTCGCAGCAACTGGCGGATCGCCTCGATGATTGTGACCGTTTTTCCCGTCCCTGGCCTGGAGCATTTCTGTATCAGATACACTGAGCCTCGTGGGTTCCAGAAGCAAACTTACGGTCCGAAGACGATGAAAGGAGGGGATCCAGGTGGGAGCCCCACGATCGACGAGACTGCCCGTTTCTGTGCAGGATTTGTCTCGATGTCCGGATTGTAGGTCACAATTTCTCCCTGCAGCGCTATCTGCGGTTTCACGTGGGTCGAAAGTGGGAACTGGAGACGGTGGACAGGGGGAGAGGCTTTGATGGCCTTGTGTTCTCTGCGAGACGGGATGCGATTGTATTTGAAACGAACGTAGTAACGTTCGTTCGGGTTGGAAGCTCGGAACCCACGCCCAAAGCGGAGACAGACTTGGTCCCGGTCAATTGCATGAACAAATCCAGAAAACCACCTCCCTCCTTGGGTTGCTCCTGCTGGCTGTATGAGAATCTCGTCCCCGATCAACACACTGGGGCGATTCTCCACCAGGCCGGGGATGGGAAGGCTAACAAGCCTATCAGTCTCTCGCCTCGTTTGTAACATGAAAACACGAACACATAGAATGGGTGGCGATATTCAATTCTGGCATCCGGCATATCGAACTTCTCGAGATCTCGCCTGCGCGCATATTAGTCCAACTGTACTGGGGAGTGACGACTAAGTGTACATACGAAATTTTGAACTCTTCACACCAAAGTAACACCTCGAAAACCCGCGCATACGTTCCTGGAGCCAGACGTTGCGGCAAAAACCTCCTGCCAGCCTCTTCCACCAAATTTTGTTGCCTTTTGCCAAGAAAAGCAGACAGGTCCTCTGGGATTTCGTAGAATGGGAGACGAGATTTCCATGGGACAGATGTCTCAAATGGCGGGCGCTAACAACACACAGAGCATGGTCAGCTACAGTGCGAGCTTGGCAAAGCCAACTTACAACGCCTTCCTCAACTTCGGTCACTTGGCGCTGTTGTTTCGGTCTTCGGGAGGCGACGTAGGGTGTGATGGGCTGGAGCGCCTTGTGCTCTTCCACACTTCCGATGGCCACAAAGACAGGTCGGACGATTACAAATCGTTCACCGGACCGGGTGTCTTCGAATAGGACTTCAACCCTGGCCTCAAATCTACCCAGGTTCGACTGAGTGCATGTCACGTTTACCGTCGTATCGATGCCGTAGCTCGCGATTTGATTTCGTGGGGGGCGTTCGACCGTAAACCTGTGTGTGGCCTCGTGAGCTCAAAGACATAACGGAAAGAGTTATAGCTTACGCAGTATTTCTCTTCTTCAAAGCAGCCGCGATCGTAACATGGACTATCTTGTACGTCGTTGAAGGATCAGTGACCCGTATTGTAAGTTGTTTTATGATGCCTTGCCGGGCACGGGCAGGTTCCACTGTCTCGAAGTCGAGTTCCTCTGGGGGAAGGATGATCGCACTCCCCTTGTCATTCGTTGCGACATCGAAGACAGCTTTGAGAAGGAAGTACTGTTCTTTCTTTCGGTGCGCTGGGCCCGATTGATGCGTTTCCCACGCCCCGGTCTTCACGTCGCTGTTGCAAAGTCTGCAATGAAGACTTCCAGGTGGCAGTCGTCCCTGCTGTGGTTGGATGCGCGGCACCAGGCCAGCCTTCTGAGAGGCTTTGAGGTGCCCCCGATCCCCGAGGTGGGAATCCCAAGAGCTTGCGACGAAGTTCTTGTCGCACGTAGTACAGAAGACGTTTACGGTGGAGCATTTCAGTTTGGCAGCGTGTCCACGCCCCCCAAGATGAGATGTGTAGGAGTCGATATTTTGACAGATCAACCTGCAGCTTTCGCAGAATTTGATCAGATGGTCTTTGGTGCAATTGGCAGTTTGACATGCCCCAATGGCTAACAGCGATGGACAGGCTTGCACCATCTCGGCCAAGCGTTGTGTGCGAAAAGTGTGGCGGAACGGTCAAGAGTAACAGAGTTGTCACGTGGGCCGCAATATCTTGATAAGGGCCACCCGCCAGTGACCTCGAGTTGCACGAGGGACAGGAGATAAAATGACGAATTACATGATACACGATGAGATTGACTATGAGAACAGCTTGTTGACCGAAGTGTTTCCTTCCTGGTGCTTCTTCAACACCTGTCCGTGGAATGAGAATGTCGAAGCGAAGCGGACTGAGGGAATGGACGACTCACCTTCGCGATAGCGAACTCGAAATCTTCTTGGGTCACATGTTGTCGCCTCTCTCTTAGGGCATACATGCCCGCTTCGGTACAGATACCGCGGACCTCAGCGCCGGAACACTGGCCCATCTTTTCCGCGAGCGATCGAAGGTTGATCCCACGCTGCAGAGACATCTGGGTGCATCCCTTGATCAGCATTGGGCAATGAAGAGAGTCAGACGACACGCACCTTTCGTGAGTGGATTCGCAGGATCGCGACACGAGCTTCCGGTCCAGGAGGCGGGAACTCGATCTTGCGATCTATCCGGCCTGGACGAAGGAGGGCTGGATCCAGGATATCGATCCGGTTGGTGGCCATGATAACCTTGATGTTCTTCGTCGATTCGAAACCGTCTAACTGGTTGAGCAGCTCCAGCATCGTTCGCTGCACTTCTGAGTCTCCACCTCCTGACCCACTTTCGCCTCTTGAACTTCCAATGGAATCGATCTCGTCCATGAATATGATACTCGGCGCGTGTTCACGAGCCATGACGAATAGTTCTCGAACCATTCGACTCCCCTCCCCGATATATTTTTGAACCAATTCGGAACCAGAGACGCGGATGAATTTGCAATCGGTATGGTGGGCGACAGCACGAGCGAGGAGGGTCTTTCCTGTTCCGGGAGGACCGTAGAGCAGCACACCTTTGGGCTGAGCGATTCCGAGGGCTTCGAACAGTTCTGGGTGTTTGACGGGCAATTCGATAACCTCCTTGATCTCTTTTATCTGTTTGTCGAGACCACCAACCATCTCGTAGGTGCTGTCTGGAACCTTCTCCACCATCATCAAGGACACGAGCGGATCGACCTTGTTTCGGAGGATCTTGTGGATGGTATACGTATCGGAACGGAGTGCAACGCGCAAACTCGGTGTGAGAGTGTTGATATCGATCTCTCCGTCACAGTCGACAACTTGACAGATTAGTTAGCGAGGTGGCATGGCGGTATTGGAGGCGAGCACGGACTGTATTTTCCCTCTGGCTGGACCTTGACTAAGACCTTATTCTTGCCCATTACCTTGACTACTTCGCCGACGTAGCTGCCAGGTTCATGGAGCAGCTGAAGCTCTTCACGAAGGAGTCTGACTAGACGAGATATCAGCGCAAGGCATCGAGGATGTGTGATCAGAGTTGCGAACCTCGGGCGTTAAGGGCATTCCGTTGAGCCTCCAATCGGCGCAGGTTCTGAGTCTTTTGGTTGATCTCTATTTCTGCCGCCTCTATCTTGGCCTGATAGTAGGATTTAATGCCGGCGGGCGCGCCAGGTTGAGACTGCGTGGCGACAGACATTGTTGGCTCGAGATGGTATGGTACGCGTAAGTGAGGCAAGCGCGGAGTTGGCCGGCGGGTACAACGGTCAAGCGGGTAGCGCTGACCGGTGACCAACAACCTCGACCCACACCTCAGGCCTCAAGCCTCCTCTTTCCCGATTCAACTAAAAGCAGCGGTCCGTCA
This sequence comes from Thelephora aurantiotincta, assembly GCA_003316405.1. NCBI lineage: Eukaryota > Fungi > Basidiomycota > Agaricomycetes > Thelephorales > Thelephoraceae > Thelephora > Thelephora aurantiotincta. The sequence continues at coordinate 47,428 of QFEV01000069.1, forward strand.
GTCGACCGGATATCGCATGAAAATCTAGCGAGATGGTTGAAGACAAGTACATTGGTCTCGCTCTTGCGGTCTCAAGTTCGGTCGCCATTGGCACCAGTTTCATCATAACAAAAAAGGTGCGATCATTCGACAAAAGTTTGCCTCCAGTCCTTTGCCTCATTCTCCCCAGGGATTGAACGACGCTGCCGAGAGGAACTCTGCGTACGTGAATGCGAGTGACGATTACTCGTACCTCAAGAATCCAATCTGGTGGGCAGGAATAATAACAAGTGAGCGACCGTCCATCTTACCCCTTGACCGCTCAACTGACAATCGTATGCAGTGGTTATCGGAGAGGGTATGACAACCAGACGGAAGCACACACAGAATGTTCACCATTGTCCTAGTTGCAAACTTCGCCGCATACACATTCGCACCGCCAATATTGGTCACACCGCTCGGCGCGCTCAGCGTGCTCATTGGGTACGCCTCCAACCCGAAACATCCCACCGCGAAGCTCGTCCTTATATCTTACTAACCAGTGCGGTCTTGGCATCGTTCTTACTGAAGGAAGAACTTGGGCACATCGGAAGGGTTGGGTGCACATTATGTTTGCTTGGATCATTGATCATTATTCTCCACGCTCCGGAAGACAAGGAGATTGCGACTGTCGACGAGATCCTGCATTTCGCTCTCCAACCAGGTGAGCGCATTCCGTCCTTGATGAAGCCCGACCCCCTCGACGCAACCCGATCCAGGGTTTATGCTCTACTGCTTCACGGTTGCTGTATTCAGTGTTTTCATGGTTTTCGCCGTCGTTCCTCGTTACGGGCGCACAAATCCCGTCGTTTACATCTCCGTCTGCTCCCTGGTTGGCTCGGTTTCGGTCATGTCGATCAAGGGTTTTGGCGTCGCAGTCAAACTTACCTTCGCCGGGAACAACCAGTTCACGCACCCGAGCACCTACGTGTTCGGCATTGTGACCGCCACTTGTATATTGATACAGATGAACTACTTCAATAAGGCCCTCGATACATTCTCCACGAACGTGTACGTCCTCTGTCGTCCAATCTCTCAGTCCACTATTGACTCGCCGTGGAGTGTAAACCCGATGTACTATGTTGGATTCTCGAGTGCGACGATTGTGGCCTCACTGATCCTTTTCCAAGGATTTAACACCACCGACAGCAGTAACACTCTTTCCCTCCTTTGCGGTTTTATCGTCACCTTCCTTGGAGTCCACCTTCTCAACCTCTCTAGGAAGCCCGCAGATGGTGAACACCACTCCGCTCTCGAGAGTGGGATAACCAACCCCAGGCTGGGTTTACAGGGGCGGATGTCCATCGATGGCTGGAACGGTGTGGGGGGCACCCCACTTGGGGCCCACCGACGGCAGAACAGTCTTGGTCGGTCCCATGGGACAATGATATTCGACGAAGGTGAAGGAAACGGGACCATGGCGCTGTCTGAGCTACCGGAGGTGGAGGATGACTCTGACGACGCGGACGAGCGGACTCGACTTAGAAATCCCCAAGACACACGGGGGGTAGGATCTAGAAGTCACAGCAACTCCCCCAGCCTTTCGCAGGGCGAAAGGCGATTGCACTAGTCTTCTCTTTCAGTCTATCATTTCGGACTTAGTATTCTATTTAGAGTATACCATAATACCTTGGATTTCGAGAACGCTGAAACAGTTTCGAAAGCCCCACCCAGTGTATGGTAGATGCCCGTATTTGTTACGACGAGAGACCCAGTACTGCCTACAACCGCCAGAAAATGAATCAAGTGCGAGGCACGTTACCCCTGGGAGAACGAGTCAACAGCAGATAAGAGGCGCACGGACGTTGAAACGTACCTGTTGACCATGGCGACCCTGTGTAGTTCCGTCTTTTTTGCCAAAGCCTTACTGTTACCCTCAAGGACGGCGATTACTTCTCTGGCCAAACGTTCCTCCAGGGTCTTCCCGGGTTTGCTATCACTGGCCCCAAGGATCCATTTGACAGCGAATCTCGTTCTTTCCTTCTCACCCAGAGCAACGGGTTTGTACACGCTCTTGGCACCATGCCGATGGGACAAGCATTTAACCGCTGGCGAGGCAGCGAGAATAGCTTCACGCAAGAGCGGTAACGGCTCGCAACGGGTAAAGGAGTGAAGGTGGAGGAGTGTGCGGGATGTGATGTGAGCGGCCTTGGAACGGCGACCGTGTTTCATGATGGAGGAGGTGAGGTAGTGCAATAATGGGTCTTCCGCGGGTGGAATATTGAGCATCGGGGGCAACTTTGAATTGGAGGTTGATGCTATCGGTGACGTTTGCTGCGAAGCAATGGCTGCCTGAATGTTGGGGCTGGCAAAGTGGTTTGTCGCGTTACCTTCCACGAGCGTGGAAGAGAAACGTGTCGACTGCCGCAGCGATCTCGTTGTCGTTCTGAACACGGACAACATCCCGGGTGACCGTACACGGAAGTGTTAGAAGTGGCCGGGGAGCGAGGAAAGAAACGGGGCGGACTGGTGAGGGTTGGCGGAAGGCGTCTCTTTGCCGATGCGCGATCTACAGCAATTCTGCCCACCGAGGAGAGGCCGGTGTCTTTCCCACGACTGCTACGCATATCCGAGGTTCTCAGGTCGAGATATTTGCAATAAGGATAATTCTACCGAGAGAAGCTGTGTCCACGACGATTAAGCTTCGGCGAAAATAACCTCGCGGGTAGCAGAAGAGGAGATGAAGCCCAGTTGGACTCACCACGGAACTTTAGCCCCGTGCGTCTCAGATAACCGACGGCCACTCCCCGGCCATGCGAGAGAAAAAGAGGCGCCCAATCCGGACCTCGATCCGTACCCTCTCGCTTTGGTCTAGGGGATGGGGTGGGGCATGTTCAGATCACTCTCCCTCTCCCTCCTCCGCTACACCCGACACCAGCATCCGTCCTTCCAGCGATACAGACCATTCACGATGGGCCCAGTCGAGATCCAGACGGTCAACACGACACTTAGGCTTCGGGCTCTCCGAGAGCTCATGGCTCAAGAGGAGTACGATGTGAACACTGTTATTGTCCCCAGCGAAGACCAACGTACGCTACAGACCAATCACACCTCGGGCACGGTCGCTGATCCTCTGCTTGTCCAGATTCTAGTGAATACCTCGCCCACTGTGACCAACGTCGCGCGTTCATTTCCGGGTTCGACGGATCCGCTGGTACCATCATGGGATTCAACTGCATTCCCTCAAAATTACTCAATTTGACCCAGGTTGCGCCGTGGTTACCAAGGAAGGCGCGTATTTGTTCACCGATGGCCGGTATTTTCTTCAAGCCGAACAACAACTGGACAAGTAACGTCGTTTTGCGCGGCTTTCCCATGACACTACTGAAAAAGCGGAACAGGAACTGGACCTTGATGAAACAGGGACTTCCAGGTACGCACACTCTCTCATATACTCGTTTCGACCCTTACACCATCTAGACGTGCCGACGTGGCAAGAGTTTGTGTCCAAGGTTTGTCCCCAGTCGCAGTCGCGCGACCAGATGTCAAATTCAAACGTGTCAGCGTTTGGACACCGGGTCGAGGGTTGGAATCGACCCCACCCTCATCTCCGCTCGTACGTCACATGTCACAGGTCATCTGTTGGTTGGCTCCGGGAGGCTCACGAGTTCGTCCGGTAGTGGACGCGGAATCACTCAAGAAATCATTGAAGGATCGCCAGTCTGAGCTCGTCTCCCTCTCCGACAATTTGGTGGATATCGTCTGGGGTTTCGATCGTCCTGCCCGCACCCTGAAACCTGTGTTCCCGTTGTCGATAGAGTTCTCGGGTATCATTTATGACAAGGCTGTGCCAGCCTCGTGCTCATTGTTCCCACCTAGGAAAGTCCCATGAAGATAAACTAACTGCAGCCCGGAAAGAATTGGAGAGCAAAAAGCTCGTTGCTACCGTTGTCAACGCACTCGACGACGTGGCATGGCTATTCAACCTTCGTGGCTTAGATATCGATTATAACCCTGGTTCGAACTCTCCTCCGTGCGACCGTGACTTATCAACTCATCGTGTGTACTCACATGCAGTCTTCTTTGCGTATGCCGTCGTGACCGTGGATTCTGCTACTCTCTTTGTGAATGATACACGAGTCGACGACACTGTACGAAAGCACCTCGGTCCCTCTGTCAATATCCAACCCTACGAGTCATTCTTTCCTTACTTGAAAGAACTAAGCTCGAGTTTGGAAGAAGGATCGAAACCCGTGAGTTTTGGATGCTTCTCAAAAAACATATTTCTGACGATTAGTTCCTAAACAAAGAAAATCTTGATCAGTAAACAAGCGAGTTTAGCCATCGCGGACGCTGTCGGGAAGGTCGTTCTTTCGTTTGTCCCCTAAACTCCATCGTGACCGAAAACATTAGGATTTTGCCGAAATTGAGCAGTCCATCATAACGAGCCTGAAGGCAATCAAGAACGATGTGGAGATTGCAGGGTTCCGGGCGTCTCACATTCGCGACGGTGCAGCTCTGGTCAGGTATTTTGCCTGGCTGGAAGAGCAACTCCAAAATGGTGTTGTGCTGTCCGAAAGTCAGGTAGCGGATCAGCTGGAAAAATACCGATCGTAAGTGCCGCGAATGGCCGCTCTCACCGTACTATCTTCATTATTTCCAGGGAACTCGAGCGTTTCATGGGGTTATCTTTCCCCACCATCTCGTCAACGGGTCCGAATGCTGCAATTATTCATTACCAGCCCAGCCCCACGGACTCTGATATTGTTCGGAGGGACCAGATCTACCTTTGCGACTCCGGAGCACAATATCTGGATGGCACCACCGACGTGACAAGAACATGGGTGGGTGGGCCGCAATGTTTCTGATCATGATATTGGTTCATCGATCGAACAGCATTTTGGCACCCCAACGCCCGAGGAGAAGCGGGCTTTTACTCGTGTCCTGCAAGGTCACATTGCGATCGACACCGCTGTCTTTCCCAATGGAACGACAGGTTTCATGCTGTACGTCCTCCCCCCCTGTCTTGAGAACAACTTGACAGGTCTCCACCAGTGACTCTTGGGCTCGCAGATTGCTATGGAAAGATGGGCTCGGTGGGTGTTTCGCCCATTGTTGCTTGATAAGAGACCCATATTAATCTTGAACCAGATTATCGGTAATTGACTCAATCATATGGCCATCGACTCTTGCTTACTGACTGGCCCTTCGAAGGCATGGAACAGGTAAGTCCAGAAATCCGCTCACTGTGGTACACAAACCGATATTTTTTCTGTGACCAGGACACGGAGTTGGCTCCTTCTTGAATGTCCACGAGGGCCCTCAGGGAATAAGCTTCAGAATCAGTACGGGTCGCTTGCCTAAGTTACCGCCTCGATCAGGTTCTTACCGTCTACCGTAGCGTCTAATACCCCCCTGCGGTCTGGGATGACGCTTTCAAATGGTATTCACCCTCTTGACCTCAGTAAATTCGAGTGGGTTGATAATGACTCTGACCATGGTCGCACCCTCCAGAGCCGGGATATTATGAGGACGGCAAGTATGGTATAAGGTATGATCGTCGATTCGGAAAGCATTCGATACGACTCACACCTATATTTTAGGATCGAGAATATCGTAATCGTACGCGAGGCGGACACACCGAATAATTTTGGCCAGAAGGGATACCTGAAGTTCGAGAATGTCACGATGGTTCGTCTAGACCTACGTTTATTATGGACCACATGTGCTGACACTCAACAAGTGCCCACTGCACAAGACTCTTATCGACGTTGGTTTGCTTGAAGCCCCAGAAAAGGCTTGGGTGAACTCATATCATAGAGAGGTTTTTGAGAAGGTCTCCCCGTTGCTAGCTCATGATACCCGTGCTCTGAAATGGCTCGAGCGAGAGACATCCCCGCTCTAGCTGTGTACAAGATTCACCGTCACGTAATGAATAAAGATCCTTGGCTCGAGCACTGGCGCGTACCAGATCCTCTTGGGTTTTTGCGAGGGCAAGAACAAATTCTTGAATAGCCACCTGTGCCTGTGGCTACAGATCTTGCCATGTCTTTGGAGTGTGCACAAATGCTCCCAGGTCTTCCCTTCTGCCCGCCGTAAACATGTGGGCCCTGGCCGGGGTTACCGGGGTCATGACAAAATAAAGTTCCAATCGGCCACGGTCGAGAAAACGGTTTCCATCGTCGCGAGATTCGACCACGCTTCGGCTTGGCCGCAGGGGGAGGAAATGAAATCTAGAACCTCACGAGATGCGGCACGCGGTGACTGTGGACGCATATCCGGTGGGTTCCCCGGTATCACACGATGAAAATGTCGCGTTGCGTTGCTGGGCGAACGCGTGGAGGCTCTGAAGAGTTCGGGCCGGAACTCCGTTCTCCTGGACGATCATGTAAGTCGTTCGTTCGACCCGCGTATCAGGCCTTGATTGTCAGAAGGCCTCCAAAAGGCGGTTTCAGGAAGAAAACAGAAGGATCTGAAGCTTCGACTCCCGTGTGCCCTGTCTCCTTTGTCCACAGCTTCGAGTCCCAGCTGATCAGAAACGCGTCCAAAGACCATCGTCGAGCAGTTCTCGTACCTCCATGTCCCGAAACCGTTCAAGAATCCGAGTTACACGAAGAACCAGAACAGGAGGGCTAAGAACTTGAAGACAGTACTCACTCAGGAACGTGAACGTGAAAAGCAAGATCGTGAAAGGCGGAGATTGGAGAAGGAGGAGGCTATGGACGTCGACGGTGGGCCGCCTCCCGCCTCCTCAGACATCCTGTTTGAGGAGGATACCCCTACGTGTGAGTCGGGTATTCTGTGAGTCTTGCGATTCTTTTTCATACTCATTGCGAACAGACACGTCTATTGAGGCACCTCCTTCGTTGCTTCCGGCGCGGAAGTATTGTGATATCACCGGCCTCGAGGCACGTATTCTTCCCGTGTGTGATGCCAGCGCGCGTTGAGACGAAGTAAAGGCGCACTATACCGACCCTGCAACCGGGTTGCGTTATTACGATAAGAACGTGTACCAGTTGATCAAAGGCTTGGTGGGTTTCCGAACACCACATGTCATTGTGACGCTGACGTTTGCTGTTCGTCAGAATATGGCTGCAGCGCGAGATTACCTTGTGGCGCGCGGCGTGAACCCCATCGTAAAGTAGTGCATCATCTTGAGGATCCGGGTAATCGGAAAATGGTCCATACCAGGGAAGGATCTCGTAGGGTGTGTTGGACAATTAAACTCGGGTATTCTACTACTCTATGTTTTAATATCAACCCCGATCCACAAAAACTTTCATCGTATGCGAACTCGTGTTGGCTCCAGGTCGGGCTGGCAGAATGAAACATGTCGTACCAATGGGATGTCCCAACTAATGGAAAATAGTTCCCAGCTGGTTATAGGCCGGAGGAGGTTGGGTCGCTGATGCGCGCCTCTTCACTCCGAGTAATCGAGCACCAGTAACACGGAGGGTGATGTTGCTAAGGCCCAATGGTCGTGAGTGATAGTTATGAAGTACGAGCAGTGAGCCATCTTGCAAGCTTCGTAGACCTGGTGGGACTCAGTTGAAAACACTGGTCACCCGGGGCCCCCACTCACAATTGCTCACAGAATGCGTCTTGGTCTCCGTTTCTGCTGGAGTGAGGTCCAATTCTCCAAAAGCGAACTGGAAGCGCAGTTATTAACCGAATGTACTTGAGTTGTCGACCTATACCCACAGCCCTCTGAGTGGTAAAATCCTGAAGGCCAAGTTTAGACGAGTCTCAGGGTGGGATGCAAATGATGGCCATCTTTGGCTCCTTAGGTTCCTCGAGTTCACGGGACATCTTGCTCTCGCTTGGCCTAGTCACGGATTTGGTCTGGGAACACCCCGGCGGGCATCGCGAACCAGGCTTATCGCAGATCCCCTTGAATGCCTGTAAGATCCCTCTTATGGACTCCCTAGAAGAGATGGGTCATTTCCATGGCAGCCACGATGACGGGATCGTAAATGGCCCTGCGGAACGACCTCAAATCGACCACACCCCGTTCCTGAGTCGGACCTGGGATCCCATGAGCTGGGAGTCTGATGTTGTCCGACTCTACGGTCGATCGCGAGGTCGGGCACCTTGCTTTGGAAATCAAAGAGGTGGTAAGGAAGTGGTTGCACGTCCTGAGAGTTTCCCCACTGGCACCTATAGCAGCTGAGTCCTAGGCCCTGACCCAAGTACGGAGACACCTCTCAAGAACATATTCAGCTTAGCAAGAACAGCCGCCCTGAGAGCGGTCGGCCCCTGCCGAAGGCCACTGTTGGAGTGCATG
>QFEV01000070.1:0-21778 GCA_003316405.1 Thelephora aurantiotincta
GGTGCGAGCGATATCCCTCGACAATGATATCCTCGCTCTCGAACTCATCGATAATCTCGACTTTCCTTCTCCACTTGATCGTAGGGAATGGATAGGGCTGCCTCTCCAGTTGAATCTGCAATGCGTCAATGTGATCTCGGTATACGTGCGCGTCGCCGAGTTGGATGACGAGTTCCTGGGCTTCGGTATCGGTAACATGTGCGATCATGTGCGTGAGGAGTGCGTAGGACGCGATGTTGAATGGGATTCCCAGCCCGAGGTCTGCAGACCGTTGAAACATGAAACATGAGAGCCCCGGCTTCTGGCCGGGTTCCTGGGGAAGGTGAACGTAAAATTGGCATATGAGATGGCACGGTGGTAACGCCATGAGAGGCATCGCTGCATACATCCATTGAGTGAATTGACCACACCCGTTGAACTTACAGCTTACCTGCTGGGTTCCAAGCACTCAAGATGATCCTACGGTCTGTTGGATCCTCTTTGATCTTGCGGATGCACTCCGCGAGTTGGTCGACACCTTGTCCGGTATAATCGGTATCGCAGGCCTGGTATTCGGCCCCGAAATGTCTCCACTGGAAACCATAAACGGGCCCAAGGTCTCCCTCACGTCGATGACCGAGCCCGCGCTTCTCCAAAAACTCCTTGGAACCGTTCCCATCCCAGATCTTGACGCCCTTCTTGGAGAGAATCTTCGAGTCCGTCTCTCCACGAATAAACCATAGAAGCTCTTCCACGATGCCGCGCAAGAAGGTGCGTTTGGTGGTGAGGAGGGGAAGTGTCGAATGTTTGAGCGAGAATCGAAGGGATGGAGGCGCGAATACAGAGATTGTGCCCGTCCCCGTCCTATCTGGACGGGTCTCCCCCATGGCTAGAACGGTTCTGATGAGACCAAGGTATTGGTGCTCATCGTGTTCTCTTTCTGCAGACATTTCGCGTCGGGGCCGTCCTTCGTGGTGAGCAGATAACATTAATGATCACGTGCACAAGACCCTGTCGACCCGATCAAAAATTATCTGACGGTCAATTTGTCAGCCCACTCGCCAACCTCTCTTCCCTACACCTCGCAAACGACGGCCATGGAGTTCGTCCAAAGCGCGCCGGTACATAGAGTCCTCTGCGCTGATTGTGGCACTCCAATCGTACCAAACGGCGCAAACCTTTGCGTCGCTTGTCTGAGGAACACGATCGATATCACAGAAGGAATTCCAAAACAATCGTCTGTGTCCTTCTGCAGAAACTGTGAACGGTTTTTGTCTCCGCCTTCGACGTGGACGATAGCGAGGCCAGAATCGCAAGAACTGCTCGCGATCTGCTTGAAGAAGCTGAAGGGATTGAACAAAGTCCGCTTAACGGAGGCCCACTTTATCTGGACTGAGCCGCATTCGAAACGGTTACGTGTTTCTATGACCATCCAGAAGGAGGTGCGCGAATTCATGCGTCGCTTTTATTCCGTGGTTTCACGCGACGGTGCTTGTCAGGTCTTGACTGCAACGATCCTCGAACAAATCTTTGAGATCGAGTTCCTCGTCCAGTACATACAATGTCCAGACTGCACGCGACTTGCTGCAAAGAATACCTGGAAGGCCCTCGTTCAAGTCCGACAAAAAGTCCCCCACAAACGCACCTTCCTGTTCCTCGAGCAGCTTATCCTCAAACATAGCGCTCAAAAAGATACCATCTCTGTGAAGGAAGTCAGGGATGGCTTGGACTTCTTTTACAGTCAAAAGAACCACGCCGTAAAAATGACCGAGTTTCTGACCGGAACTGTACCCGTTCGGTGGGTTTGCAACTGACGACCCTTTGGAGCGATGCTGAATCCGTTCGTTTCTGGCAGATCGAAAGCTTCGGAACAGCTGTTGTCCACCGATACTCATTCCAACACTGCAAACTTCAAATACACCTTCTCCGTCGAGATTGCCCCTATCTGCAAAGACGACCTCGTCTGCATCCCTCCCAGGCAAGCCCGATCACTGGGCAACATTAGTCCTCTAACCGTCTGCACTCGGGTGGGGAATTCAGTCCACCTCATTGACCCACAGACTCTCCAGTTCTGTGATGTCACTGCCCCGGTTTACTGGAGGACTCCGTTCTTTTCTCTGGCTTCCGTGACGGACCTCGTCGAATTTACAGTCCTAGATATCGAGCCCTCTGGTCCTGTGAAGGGTAAATGGGTCCTAGCGGATGCCCAGGTCGCGCTCTCTGGTGCCTTCAGGTCTGTAGGGAACAACGGCGACGACGTTGAGATGGACTACGAACTCGCCTCTTCGACGAACCAGATCTTCCACACTCGCACGCACCTCGGTGCCATCCTCCAGCCGGGCGACTCGGTCATAGGATACCACCTGACAAACGCCAACTTCAACTCGGACGATTTCGCTCAACTTCCCGTCGACCGAATACCAGATATTGTCCTTGTGAGGAAAGCATATCCGAACAGGAGGAAGAAGAACAAGGCGAGGAACTGGCAGTTACGTAGTATCGCCAAAGAGGCGGGCGAAGAAGGTGAGACGAGCGGAGCGAGGGGGATTGTCGGACGGCTAGGAGGAAGGGATAGGAAGAAGGTCGACCAGGATTACGAACTCTTCTTGCGTGATCTCGAGGAAGATCTCGAGATGAGAGGAGCGGTAAACCTGTACAAGATCAAGAATGACGAGGCCGCAGAGACAGCAGAGATCGCTGCGCGATTGGCTGGTGGGAAACACAGAGCCAAGGGTCAACTCGACCCTGATGCGCATATGACCGACGCCACTCAGGAGGATGGTGGCGAAGAGGAGGTAGACTTTCCAGAGGTCAAACTGGAGGAGCTCTTGGAGGAATTCGACGAGATGACACTGCAGGAGAACGGGATCCAACCATAGCACATAAGCAGACAAGCAGAGTTACTTCCCCCGTTGTTGTATTATATGTTGTCTCAGTACCAGGGTTCTCGGTGTTTTCGAGCAAATGTGACAGTCGTGATTCAAGAGAGATGCAAACTTAGTGATAGGTACAGTATGTCGAGGAACCAAAGCCCAGAGAGAACGTATCTCGCATAAAACAAGACCTAGAAATACAGCAGCGTCCGTAGGGCAAGCGAAGGCCAACACAAAGCTATCTTCGTTCAAAAGTGAAACTGGAAGTCGGGCTCATTCGACGCTCGCTGATACTTGCTGAGCGAGATCTGGCGAACCTTCGGGAGCCCGACGAAGAGGAGGTAGAGGAGGACGCTCGACGATGTCGCTGCATGCGTGTTGGGTCTACGTTTGGTATGTTTGCGGCGACGGCGAACAATGAGAGGACTAAAGAAAGCGCTGAGTAATACTCGGGTCAGAAAAAAAGGGAAAGCATACCGTCAACGATGGACACAATCCCGGATAACGGCTCCGGGGTGGTTCCGACTTTTGGAGAGTTTGGATTATCGTCCGTCACGAACAGCCGATGCGCGTTGGCTATGGACAATCAACACCGTGATGGCATACGCGAGGTAAGAAAGACTCACTCGCCAGTAGTTTCTGTATTGTGTAGGCCAAAGTGTTCGACGGAAGGACGCTATATACTGTATGTTTGGTGAGGAAATGGCCACCACGTCTCACTAGAACTCCCACCTGGGTACTTGTCAACGCCATCCGTAACACCATCGGGTTCCTGAGAGTGATAATTCAGGAATAGGCACCCTCCAAGGAGGTCAGGCGTCATACCTTGACCCTGGATACAAACTGGTGAACGGGCATTGAGAGGATCTGACCATTCTCAGATGGAACAACGATCTGGATGCGACGTTGGTGTGATACACGGTAGGAATCATGCTCAAGCAACCTACCCTGGCAATATCGGTCACGCTGATTGCACTTAGCAATCTGCCATCTTCCTCGACAGTGACCGCGACGCTGCTGACACCTTCCTCGCTCATCAACGACATTGCATCCAGTACTGTGGACGTGGCGGTGACAGCGACCACCGACGAGTAAAGGTACAACGACGGCAGGGGTAGTGAGCTGAGGGTATTCGAGAGGTAGCGTAGGAATGTCGAATCTTCCTGAGCATGTGAGGCAAACCAGGAAAGTGCCCCTCGGTCAGTCACGACTCCAAGGAATTCAGTTGAGGAAGTCGGTGACTTGACAAGCACTGGTCAAAATCAGCCTGCTGTCCGATCACTGTTGGGTGAGATTCCGGACCTCTATGGGCACCTTTAGCGAAGAGTGCCAGCAAACCGATAAGATCCGCATCATGGGGAAGGACGTGTAGTGGGTTCTTGTCGGAGAGATCTACGCTTCGGTCAGGCAATTGGAAATTGGATCGGTGAGGTTAACCTTACTGCTGACAAGCTGTACAGGGACGTGACCCGCAGTTGCGGCGGCGATAATCTGCTCAGCTCTATTGGGATCAGTAGTGTCCTCCCACTTGGTGGACTTATTGCGGGTGGCCGCGAGTACTAGGAATGCGTTGACATCTGCGGGCTTGAAAGGGGATAAGCAATAACGGAAGTGAGCGCAGAGGATACGCACGTCGAAGAGGCCGAGATAGGAAGAGTCCTTTGCTTGGATGGCGAGGCAAGGGGCACCGGATGACAGGAGGGTCTAAGAAAGTGCTGTGAACCTGAGAGCGACGTGCATAGCGGCCACAAGCCCAACGCACGTCACAGGCAGCCTCTACGCTTTCGTCTGCACCAATTGCGACGACTGGAGACTCGACGAGATCTGGTGAATTGTATTGGAGTCGGCCTGAATGCAAGGGGCGTGAACTCGCGATGAGCCGTACCTTGGGCGGTCACGAGTTTCCAGGCCTTGACCCACCCGTCTGTGTCTGTATTGCTTGCGGCGACGAAGACAAGAGGAGACAGGCTGCGGTTCCTGTGGGTGCTAGACACAGATGTCCGCCTGATATGGGCCATGATCGGTTGGACAGAAGGAGTGTGAGAGGCCTTGTGGACAACGCGAGTGCAAGCGCGGTGACCTTGGCGTATTGGTCGTCCGGAGTATTTATACAGGGTGGCTCGAGGCTCTCGCTCCAAAAGTTTAAATGAGTGCCTTCTGTAAATTGTACGTCGGTGTTACGTCCCACACCTGGAGGCGGGTCGGTTCTTGACGTCCACGATAATATGAGTATCCCCGCAGACATCCCGCCCTACGAGCTCACAGAACTCGTCCCGGATTTCTTGAAAGTTTACTGTAACCCCATCTCGTTCTCTTCCGCGGAGTACTCCATCTCACCTGGCTCGGACGTACAGGTGAAGCATCTGAATGTCAGATCGTGTGTTCTCAGGCTTTAGGTGCGCTCGGACATCCGTCGGCTACTTGGTCAATATCTAAGGTCCTCACCAGGCCCTGAGGTTTACGTCGGATGTTCCAACGGACAGCTCTTACGTTTCGGCCTTCAGGCCAATCCTTCAAGCCAGGTCAGTTTCGTGGCCTCACGGTTGACGGTGCCCATCCTACTGGTCTCGAACAGATAGAGACGCATTCCATCCTTGGCACCCAGGAGCTGCCAACCCCCAAACCCATCGAAGAGATCGTCCTGGTGCCATGCGTCGCGCGTATGTTGGTCCTGTCTGGTAAGCCTCGCGAATCTAACCGGCGTCTTCACCAATTCACGCCTCCCTTTCAATCCAGACGGCCAACTCCACTTTTTCACGTTACCCGAGCTCGGCGTCCTCCCTATTCCGCCGATACGAAATGTGCAAGCCATAACTGTGGACCAGCAGGCGCTTACACGACCCTTCCTGCATGCACCAATCCATACGGTCGAAGCCGTCGACTTTTGTGTTATCAAGAAGACAGGGTTCGGCCTCTTCTCATTACGAGAAAAGCTGGTCTTCCACAAGGTAATCGCCATTCAAATTCGTCCGAGCGGTGTGTTCAATGGTTTCAACAGGACATCCCCTTGGCCAGCTGCAGACCTGGCGCTTGCAGAACGGGGTCCCTACTTTGTGTCGCTGATAAGGAGAATTTCAACCTCCTCGACCTCAAACGAGGAACTTTTCTGCCCATCATGCCTCTCTCGCACTCCGGTACACCCCCTGCGAAGCCAGTAATCACCGTGATAGGCAGCAACGAGTTCCTCATCGTGTCGACACTAGAGGATCGCGGGCTTGCTGTGTTTATTTCTGGAAGCGGTGATCCCGTTCGCGGAACCTTCGAGTACTCAAACTACCCCATCGCCGTCTGTGAGTCCTTATCGAAAGATTACGTCCTCTAACCTCATGTTCTTCGCCATACAAGCATACGACGACCCCTATCTGGTTGCCCTTATGCCCGACCAGAGTCTGGAAATACGTGACATCCGGACCCAATCGATCAAACAGGTTCTCCCCGCCCCTGAAGCACCTTTCGAGCGTCCAAACGAGCTGCGGCGCGGTCTCACTTGGAACCCACAGAGTCATACGGTCCCTTCCATCCAACTTAAGGATGTCTTGCAACTTGTACCCGTACCGTTGATCAGGTAGAAGAATAGCGTACATATGATCGCGGTTAGGATTGAATGGATCGGGCGTCTGTTCTCATGCCAGCCTTTCCACATTCTAACGTCCTCCTCGTCTCTGCGGACGCAGTTCACTCTCTGCAACCACCGGCGTTAATATCGCAAATCGGGGCTTTGCTCGAACTGCACAAGATCGACCAAGCCGTCGCGTTAGTTGAACAACACCGGAAGAGACTGAACCCAAACGCGATTGACCATGCAGAGGTGCGGCCGAAATGGCAGTCCGCGAACAGCTCAGCCGTATTTTTACGTCTCGTAGGTCCAAGAACTACGCTTCGTGTACCAGCGAATAGGTTTCGTTTGCCTTCAAGACACCTTGTTCGAAGATGCGGGCACGTACCTCTTTGCCGGGGACCTCGATCCTCGAATCCTCATCAGCTACTTCCCTGACCTCCGAGGATCCCTGATTAAGCCAGGAGACACAATAGAAATGTTTTTGGGCTTAACGAAATACCTTCCGACTGCTCAGACTGTCGAGGAGATCAGTGAGTGGCCTTCGTTCGTGAAAGTTTCACCCCCCTTCCAATTTAACTTCTCCTTCTCCCTCTCTACCCATCCCAATCCACATACGTATCACGCACTGCGACTCTGCATCTTGCTTCACGTCCTCACCGCTCCCACGCGCCCCCTGTTCCATGGCTTGCACTGGGACTGACGTATAGTTGTGGAAAACCTAGTCGGGAACTACTCTCCGTACATGGCGCCAGATACCAAGACCGCACCTCCGACCGCAGAACTCAACAAGATACTTCAATCCGCTGCCTACAAGATGTTGGAGAGTTTCCTGACCCAGTATCAGGCGAAACGCCGATCTGGTTCCTTGCAACTGCCTCCAAGTCCAGAACTCAGTACCGTGAGTGCATCTTCGCATCGGCGTGTCTGACCTGGGTTTGGGTTTATGGAGTGCAGTTGAATCAGATCGTGGATACGGTGTACGCGAAACTCCTAGCTCGTGGAGAGGAGACAACCAGGTTGCACACGCTTATCGACGAATCTGAAGATATCGTACTTGAAGAGGTCGAGTCGGATTTCCTGGCTCAAAGGCAATACAATGCCCTCTCCAAACTGTACGAGCGTGTCGGTGCGGTGGAGAAGCAACTGGACCTGTGGTCTAAGTAAGTATGTCACGTATCTCTCCCGACCGAGTCGTACGCTGAAACCACTTTCACGGGGACAGGATCGTGGACGGTCAATGGAGCGATAATGGCATCCCAGACCCCCTCACGAACATGTTTCTTCTTCTCGCAAAGCACAGAGACCGACGGCTGGTTCAAAAATGGACCGTATGGCTGACGTCGAAGGATTCGGTACGAACGGTAAAGGTACGAAATCTATCTCCGCCTCCGCTGCTCATCACTGATATGTATTACCCTCAGCTGTTTACGTCCATGGACGGGGGGAAACGTTCGAAACCAGAGGACAATATCGGGACGTTGGAGCAGCTACGATCAGCGGACCCTATAGCGGCTTCTCATTTTTTGGAACATTTGGTTCTCCAGAAGCGATCAGACGTGCGTGTCTATTGTGGATCACGCATCATAGCCTGCGTAAGGCGCTCACCATCAAGATTTTAGGATCGACGACTGCATGTCGAGTATGCGAGCTCGTGTCTGGATCAGTTGTTTGGTTACCTCGCTGATGACGCCGTCTCGAAACTCTGGAGGGCGAAAGGTGGATATCTCGTGACTTCCGCTTCTCATTCTGTTGACTTCGGTTTTAGTCTCTGGATATCGTAAAAGCACCGCTCAGACCTCCTTTCTTTCCTATTTCGTTTCGACAACACCGGATTCGGAACACAAGCGAGCTCGACTGAAAACAATTCTGTTCTTCCAAGCTTCTGCCCTACTGGACCTCGAGGCCATCCTGTCAAGATTAAAGGAGCATTCGAGCATCTTCTCTTTAGAAATTGCCCTGATAGAGGGAAAGGTACCGGATATCTGCATCTTCTCCAGGCCACGCTCAACAACATATCTCGTAGCTTGGCAATCACCTTTCTGCACTCACCATTCTCGTCGACGATCTACACGACGATCTTTCAGCGGAGGCTTACTGCACGCTCAATGGTCAGGTCGTTTCCCCTGTTTTGGCTAAGACTATTGGGGAGAGTTGTGACCTCCAGGAGTGGGCTTCTCTCCTCGAACCCCAAACGACGGGGAGGGGTAAGCCGCCGTCGATGACCGTGACGGGGATGAGGGCAACTCCGGTGAAGGCAGATGAGAAGCTGAAGAAGGAACTCATCATAATCTTGCTCAAGGTTTATATGAGCGGCAGGTATGCTTCTCTACCCGCCGTAGGGGAAAAAGTCCGACTCTCTGAGTCCCTCTCTTCTCTTCCCGAAAAAAATAGCGACCCATCCATCGACAGGGCATCTAGGCTACTAAACACGCAAGGGATGGATTTGGACGAATCCAAGGTGACTCAATGCAATCCCGGAGGATTTTTCGGGCCCTTTTTTGCTTATCCGTCTGGGTTTTAGATCCTTTCGATGGTGCCTTTGGACTGGCCGACGAGTGCTGTGTCCCCGTTCCTGACAAGATCGTTACGGAGGTTTTTACACTCACTACGCGAGGGTATGATTGTTAAGAACCTCAGTGCGGGACAGAGCCTTGAGGCAAGTGTGCTTCCTAATCCGCTAGACGATAAGTCATGAATGGGTTCCGCATAGGTCGCAGATAAGACGTGGGAGATCTTCCGGGAGGAGGGGGCGGTCATCGAGGAAACTGTACAAGACGAAGGCGTTGGCGACGACGAAAAGGTGAATGAAAAGGTAACCTCGCATATTAGCGAACCCGTTGTTGGTACATCCTTCAACGAAAAATCCGACGGGCTCCACGGTTACAAAACGGATGTCGTCGGCATTCATCCCGATGGCCGCCCTGAGGACGAAGATGGACGGGGGTTGATGTAGCTCGAGTCTGATTTACCTAGAATACCAGTTACAGTACGATAATGAGAAACCTTCGCCTTTTGGAACGAAAACACGTAAGGCAGACACCAAGAGTCGCCGGAAGAGATGTAGGTACTACAAAGGAAGGAGGTCTACGAACGTCTATGGGGTGGTCTAGAAGACACAGAAATTAACCAGTGATTTACAAAAGAGTGTGAAACGGATTTTGTACGGTAGAGGGGAGAGACGGGAAGTTAAGCGGTATCATTGGCGGAACCGTTCTGCTTCTTTTCCCTAACCTTGTCCTCGACCGTTTCCTTTGCTTCCTGACCACGAGATGAAATAACCCTGAGGATCTCCTGGACACGAGAGGTGGCGGCGTCGAGGAGTGGTTGGACCTTTTGTTGAACTGTGCCCTTGACCTTGCCGGCCTTTTCGTTGAGGGGGACATCCGAGGAGAGGATAGCACTGAGCTCATGGATAGAAGACGTCAAACCGTCCGAGATGTCCTTGAGGCTGCTCTGAACCTGAGACGGGAGCTGATAAGTACTGGTCTGGATCTTCTTGAGCTCAGAGAGCATAGTGTCGCTGAGGTCGTGGACCTTGGACTGTGCGAGTACATAGGAGGAGGAAGCGGTCTCGATGATCTTATGAGCGGTTACCGAGGCGCGGTTCCTGTGAGAAGCTGACGTCAGCAGGGTAACGAATTGAGATAAGCGGCAATGGCATACACCAGAGCATTCTGACTCTCGATCTGTTTGAATTGGTCGACAGAATAACGCGCCAACTGCTCCCGAAGATCGCGAGATAAGGCGTAAGCCCGTTGATACTGGAACTTGTTCTCAGTTAATGGAGATTGGATGTCTTGGTCCCCATTCTTGGTGTGCAGCCTCTTGATGGCATCTTCGACGATATCAACGATCGGTGTGAATTTCTTCAGGGAGTTAGCGATTGAAAAACACGAGACGACTTGGAATTGAGACAGTACCTGATCGATTGCCTGGGCGGCCGAGTATGCAGGAGTACGGACCCGATCATCCAAGGCCTTATTGGCGGTGGTGTAGGCGTATTCCCTACGGTCCCTGACCTCCTTCCTTAATTCTTCAGAGGTGATGGTGAATGGGGTGGGATAGTATGACTGGACGGCATCGAGGCTTTTGATTGCGAAGCCGTCAGCACGGATCAAGACAGGGGCAAGACGGACTTGGATCGGCTCCGAGATATGATAAACTGACTTGCCCAAGTTTTGGGCTGTTGCGTATGGAACGCTGGTGTATTGGTTGTTGACCAAAACGGTGTGGATGGTGGTCAGAGACTCGTTGACAAGGGGAATGGAGGCTACGCGGGAGAAGATTTTGAGGGCTGGTGGTTGGTGGGAATTGGGGGAGGAGGCGGATGTTTCTGTGGAAGACATTGGGAGAGAGGATGGTAGTGGTCAAGAGGAAAGAGGGGAGGAAGGGGAGGGATCTGGGATGAGAGGGGGAGTTGAATTTGGAGCCATTTTAAGGATCGGGTTCGAAGGCAGGATTCCACCGATTCGCATGTGATTCCACGTGCAGGTTAGGTAATCAGAGCTGGAGACCAGGGGGGAACAGGTTTTGATATCCGCACGACGCTGCCATGCGCGGCAGATAAGAGACATGATCACCATTGAAGCAGTTTCCAGTCCAATACCATACTTTATACCAGCCCCTCTACCCGACCCCCAGTCAGATAGCAGCCTCCGCAGCCGCTATTGCAATTTTGAATCGCCCCAAAAGATCCTCCTTACCCTCCATCCCCACGCTAACCCTAACCAGCCCCTCCTCTACCCCGTAGTCCGCCGCCCACTTCAGTTCTGCGAAGTGCGCTATCACCGTGTACGGACAGGCCAGCGAGAAATTCGTTCCAAGACTGGGGCCCTTGTTAATCGGCAGTGAATCAAAGAATGCCCTTGACGCCGCGTCAGAACGGAACGTGAGGGACAGCAGGCTTCCAAATCCTCCGGTCGCCACACCATCCGGTCCTCTCGTCCGACATTGTTCGTAATTCTCCCTGGAAGACCACTTCGGATAGAACACCTGCTTTATCGCTCTCCCAACACCGGAATGCGATCGCAACAAATCGCACACCGCTTCCGTGTTTTCGTCGATTATTTTAATGCGTTGTTTAAAGTCCCGGGAGTTGCGTTCCATATACACTGCATCCTCGCCGTAGTAAATGTCTTCGTAACCAGTCGAAAGCTGGTCCTTCAAGGCACGGTAATATCGTCCTTGAGGATTCAGAACGAGGCTGCACACATTTTTTCGGTGAGTTAGATCATGCATGTGAATACGATCGTAGTTGCGTTCCACGGACCTTCCACCCATCACGTTCGCATCGCCGCTGAACACCTTGGTCAAACTGCTGACCACAATGTCCGCGTAGGGCATCACCTCCACGTTGACAAAATTCCCTACTGTATCGTCGATGACGATCAGAAATTTGTATTTGTCCGCCAGAGCACGTAACCTTCGGAGGTTCGGTGAACGTAAAAGGGGGTTACTTGGGAACTCTGTAACCAGGCACAAAATTGGTGGGCATCCGGGGTTCTGTGTAGATTCTGCCTCGAGTAGGGCTTCCAAAGCATCTACATCTTCTTCGTGACCAAACCCAAAGAAATGGCAGCCTGGACCCCACTTTTCTAGAACCTTAACAGAGTCAACATAAAGCCATCTACCACAGACGTCAGTTCTGACTTCATCCCAATATCCCAAACAAAAGGGGTACGAACCCAAACGCAACGCTTTTTGTCGCCGGTCTCACGGATAAGATCGTCTGGTGAGCATTCCAAATGGCGGCCATTCCCGTTGGGTATAGATACACATCATCTTCCGTAATGCCGGGACCACGGCTGCTGGGTTGCAATCCCGAGTTAGATGTCCCGATTGACTCCCAATCAGCTGCTTCGTCGCGTAGCAGCACGCCGGCAATTCTTCTGCGCAGCGCGCGTTTTGCAAAGGTAGCTGCGTCCTGGGGAAGGTTTCGACCGTATCGCTCTTCCATATATGCTGAATGATCGTCATTGAGGGCCTCGTTGGAGATTGTGGGTAGCGATTGTCGCCTTTCCTTTACAGAATAATACCTATGAAAGGATTTTGATTTAGTGTAGAGGATGGGGGAACTTGGGACGGTCTCTTCGGGAAGAAGAGATAAGCAGTGTTCAGCGTAACGGCTAGAGATCCCCAAGCCCGTGTGCTGCCAGAAAGGTTTGGCGTACTGGATCTTGTCGGCGGAGAACAATACGATGTACAGCTGTGTACCAACGTTCGATATGGGGGTGGAGGAGCCCTTGCTCTTATCATCGGAGTGGAGAAGGAACTGGGCGATGCGAACTGGGAACTGTAAATTATCCTTCGCAGCCTGTTGGATGATGAAAGCGCGACAATGGTTCGCAGCGGTTGCGCTAGGGAATAGCAAACACTCCTCGTCGTTAACACGAAACTTGTTCTCGCATATCGTGGCCAGCTAGAACAAAGGTTGATCAAATGCGTCAAAAGGGATGGGATGGTATTTGGCAGACTTGTCGGAAGGTGAGGGAGCGTGGGTATACAACACACCTTCTTTATGCTTCTGTGAATGAAGAATCTGGGGTACCCTGTGACCATCGAGTCAATGACTCTTTTCTCTCCCTCCTCATAACCAACGTTATCCTTCCATGTTGGAAGAGATACGGAGATCGCGTGGGGGGTGAACGGTGGAACCGGCGAGCCAAGCACTGTGGTGGTCAACGCCTTGGTCGACATTTTTGTGCAGCTCGAGGTTGTGACTCGAGATTTGGGATGGTGTCATGTCCACGGGCGATGATCATGATGGCCGGATAAAGCTCTCGCAGCGGATCCACTCACCCGCCCCCCTCGGCTCCATCGTCCTTCCCGACAGCCACCATGGTCCACTTGGACTGGGATCACCTCAGACAGACGACTCTCAGCCCAGGAGGCTTCGGAAACCAACGCGTGGTTATATGGTGAGCTCGTCTTGCAAGAAATACATCCTTGATGCGCGTGGCTGAGAATATCAGGCCACAAGTTCTCAATGGTTCAACCTTCGTATCATCTGCACCTTCCGAGCCTCCACCCAACGATGAAACAGTCGTCGACGAGAAGAAAGCGTCATTATCTCACCAGGACGAGCGACAAATCATGTTGGATACCGACCGAAGCTTCGTCCACTACCCGTCAGGTGAGGCACCCACTTCAACCAAACACGCCCGAGCTGGGGCAGGATGCTCATACCGAATTACCCTCGTTCCAAGGAGAGAGCGACGCAGTTAAGGAGGAGATGAAGGCGGAGCTTAACAAGCTCGTTGTCTCTGTTTTCAGGAAGCGACCAATGCTGAATTATTACCAGGTGTGCATTCCTTCTTCCCGAGAGGGTATTTTCAGTGAACGCCAGGATACAGGGATACCATGATATTGTCAGCGTATTGTTTCTGACTCTACCGCCTGAAACCCAGTTAGTGTCTACGGAGAAATTGAGTTTGCACAGGCTTCGAGACTCAATGGGGTCTGGCCTTGAACCTCTGATAGGATTGCTGAGGTTCGTCTTCTCGCGTTTACGCACCGTAATCTAATTGATGTGATGTATTCAGACTATTGAGAAACTTGTTGAGGCTCGTTGATCCGGAATACGCGCAACTTCTCGAACGGTGGGTGGCCACCTGGTCACTTAGGAAAGACGAGACTCAAACGACATGTTTAGGAACATCCCGATGCCGTACTACGCCCTTTCCAACCTCCTAACATTATTCTCCCACGACATGGCGACACTTCCCCTCATCCAGCATACCTTTGACTATCTGTTCGTTAGGCCACCAGTTGCTTGCGTGTACGTTGCCGCAGCGGTAGGACCATTCTTACGCTACCCACCCCAAGTCTAATTCCCATGCATAGATGATCCTAACGCGGAGGGAGGAAGTTATTTGGTTAGAAGCCGTAGGCGAAGAAGGAATGCTTCATTCCATCCTGAGTAGTTTGCCCAACCTCTACGAAGAGGGCGAGGAGGGCGACCCCTCACTTAAACCGGAGGCGGAGATTGCTCCAGGAACCAAGACTGAAGGCGTGGCGGAAGCCGTGAAAGAGAAATCCAAAGTCGATGCTTTTACTGATGGTGACTGCCTACTAGAATCCATTGTGATGGTCGAAGAACCCTCTGTTGTAGAGCGTGCCCAGAATAATTCTCCATCGACAACACCCCCACCCCATGCCAAGGAGGAGGTTACAGGTCGATTTATTCCCGCAGAATCACCCTCGGTCAAGCAGGAACCTCCCGGTGACTCCGATACCACTCGAAACCTTTCCATGCCTTCATCCGATCAACTGACGAGCGAGTCGGATGAAACAGCCATAGGTGGAGAGTCACTGGTAGAAGAACTCCCTACCTCCAGCGAGAACGACATTACCCTCGTTGAGGGACCGGTCGCAAAGGCCAAATCTGAAGAAACGAAGTCAGTGCCGACGTTAACCTCTACTCCGCCCTTAGAACCAGAACCCGAGGACTCGGACCCATGGCCTGATACCACCGGTCAACCCGCTAAAGCCCGAATGTCCCTTTCCTCTCTCTTGCGTCAAGCCGACGACCTCCTCACCCGTTTCCCTCCCTCTCACCCGAAACTGGACCTGGATAAGATAATGGGTCCCAGGAGCACGGTTTTCACCTGGACAGAATCCTTCTCTTCCCTCCCTCCCGATGATGAAGTGGAGCAATACGTGAAGACACCTCACCTCGTGGTACTTCCATATGTGGACCCGGTCGAGGCTTTAAGGAAAGAGAAGGAGGCGAGGGAGTTGGAGATGAGGAGAGTCGAGAGGAGGGTGAAGTTGAGAAAGAATCTTTTTGCGAGGGCAAAGATGCAGAAGAGGACCCTATTCACTGGAGCTGTCCTCGCTCTTGGTATCGCCATGGCAGTGTACGGGGTCCGTGCTCCGGGAGACATGAAGAGAGGGCAGCATAGAGGCGACTTGAAGAAGTTGTTGAGGTATATTGGAGGACTCCTGCTTGCGGGCGGTGATAATTTCGTTGGAAGACTTCTCAGACATTAGGCGTGTTATGATATCATAGCATGTGTTCCACTAATCGGTCGCCTCCTCCCATCATCAGGACTTTCCTTGCTTAGTGGTCGATATCCCATTCGAGGTAGGTAAAGTAAGACAAAGTGGTATATTTACTTTACAACAGCACAATTAGGGCACCCGCCCTGCCACCTGAACCAGCAAGTATCCAAAGAGAGAAAAGAGCGACGACAAAAGGGAGCGAATAAAGAACGAGTGTAACGCATGCGAAGGGGGGGGGAGTCGCGGACCTGAGGGAAGGAAAACACCAGCTTGTGTGTACACGTGGAACGTCTCGGGGTCAAGTCGAGTAGGAAAAACGAACAACGCACTAGTAACTTGGTTTGTATACTGGAGGTAAGTCAATTACCTGCTGTTGTTGAGAGCTAGAGCCTTGGGGTTGTTGGACGTCGAGTCTCACCCCGCCATCTTCGTGTTGGCGTAGCTCTGGGGTAGTGTCGTTATGTACAACCAGTCCCCCCTTTCCTGTCCTTTGGGTGGAACGTGGGTCGGTCGATGAGGAATCTGGCAAAGCATCCGGAAGGGGCAGGGTTGGGTCCATTGCGACCCGGTCACCCGACAGATACGCCAACGAGACACGGGATTCGACGCTCTCTACGGAATCCCGGCGTTGTGGAACTGCGACCCTATCCGGCGGAGTATAGGTCTGTTGTTGGGCTCCTCCGTATTGCGGATACGGGTTCGGCAGGTATTCCGACTGACCACTCGAGTGTGCGTACTCATAGTGAGTATCCCCGCCGTACTGAGAACCCCCGTGACCCATCCCTCCATAGCCGGGTCCGGCACCAGCACCAGTGATGTTTTCCGAAGAGGCCTCATAACCAGATTGGAGGGCATATTGTTGTGAGAAGTGGTATATTGGGGTCGATGGATGACTTTGGTTCGAGTAAGGGCGATCTGGTGGTGGGTATGCGGAACCGGGAGGATACATGTTCATGTTGGTGTTCCCGTGACCAGAAGAATTATGGGGACTCGGAGTATACGCGTTCGCAAAGGGTGTGACGAGAGCACCGGGATCGGCCTTGTCGAGTTCCGAGGGATCTACGAGCAGACATGGGGTTTGAGCTTGAGACACAGAAGACCACATGGATCGTCGTCTTACCACCAAGAACATTGTCCTTCTCTATTAACTTGGTGCCAGAGAGTCGCCTAGCACGCTTGCGGTAGTACAACATGGCAAAGACGAGAGCGATGATCAGGATCAACGCGCCGATCGCGCCGCCTGCAACGGCCGAGGCAGATATGGAAGATTTACTAGAGTTGGTCTGACCGGGGAGCCCAGTGCCAGAGCTCGTGGTGCTGCTCGTTGAGGATAATACCGAGGTGGGAGAGCTAATGACGGGTGTTTTTGAGGGAGTGACAATTACAGTGCTAGAAGTGAGCGTGGGGGATAGCGAAGGTGAACTTGAAGGAAGGAGCAATGGGGGGGTCGAGGACGGCACCGACTGAGGAGGTGGAGACGTCGTGTAGAGAAAGTAGTCGATCCACAATACACCAGTACCAATGTTTGTGACGAGCAGCGTGTGTTCTCCATCGCTGAGGGTCGGGGATTCGAAGAACAGAGCCTGGTACACCATCGTTTTTTCTCTGCGTGGAGTATAGACTGAAGGAGTGGAAGCATCGAGAAGGTATGAAGAACTTGGGGTATCTAGACCGATGGTTCCGTACACAGCGACGGATGTGCCTGTTGGCGGACGACTCAGCCCAGGTGTGTGGTGGGGGAGGACTGACGACATACCACGAAATGTAAATTGTACAGAAGAGCCTTTCAACCCGGTGCCATGAGTCGTGCTGTTGTACTCATTTATGCCCCCTTCCCTGATGAATTGACGCCGGTTGGGTCAGTCTCAATAAGGCGACCGAGGGCGCTCAGGACGAACCTGACCCAGACTCCACTGTAGACGAGAGCGGGGTTGGTGTCGTCGACTATGACAGTGGTAGAGTTGAGGGGGGCAGACATCGGTCTCTGCTAGAGAGGAATGGAGGGGGAAGGGAGAGGACAGGTGGAGCGGGTGGAGGAGGAATCCAGGAACTTTTGCCTCACAACGGTGGCTGTGCTTGCTGATCACGGTTGTAACCTCCTTCCGGTCGCCGGTCGCCGGGATCTCGCATTCTCAAAACCCACAGCGGCAACGGAAGGATGGACCCATGCATAACAACGGTTCAATCAACCACCCCCAGCTCGAAATCGAGAATTCGAAGGCCTTGGGCGCGTTGTCGGAAAACAAGAGGTCCTTCCCGATGCCGTCCGCGCCGTGCCCCAGCTCGCGCACGGGATTTGCAAGTGAAACTCACGTGACAGACGCGTATGAGAACGAAACGAACCAGCTTACATAAGTAACACGCCTCTAACACGTTCACTCTCCTATTGCACCGGTGTTAGGCCTCAGGAAGAAGGAAAGTGAGCGTGACGATGTCCAGATTGGCCCCAGTCCAGCAGAAACGATACCCTCTCGCCGATGTCAACGATGGCCGCAGGGCTCATCATCACCAACAGCCGCCCTCCCCACCTCCACCACAAAAACAGGAACCGGCGGTCGACAAGGCAAAGAGGCCCAGCTCTCCTCCCTTGCCGCGACAGAATGCAAAGGTTACCCCTCCTTCACCCCCGAAAATCATCCTAGACCAACAGCGCAACTCCCAATACGTTCGACTTGGCCTCCTCGGCGAGGGAGGTTTCGCTCGGGTGTACGAAGTCAAGGACCTTCGTGGCACACGACAAGCATGTAAGGTAGTCACAAAATCATCACTCAAAACCAAGAAGGCTAAGACCAAGGTAACGGCGCATATATCCTCATGTTCCCCCACCTCCACTACGTGCTGACAGTCTACTCTGTAGCTTTACGCAGAAATCAAGATTCACAAGTCACTCTCTCATCCCAATATCGTTCGTTTCAACGACTGTTTCGAAGACGAAGAGAATGTCTACATGACCCTCGAGTTATGTCCCAACCGTTCTATGATGGATATGTTACGCCGCCGACGTCGCTTCACCGATCCCGAAGTCCGATTCTTCATGGTGCAGCTCATAGGAGCCTGCCATTATATGCACACCCACCAGGTCATCCACCGTGACCTCAAACTCGGAAACCTGTTTTTGGATGCTGCTATGAATGTCAAAGTTGGAGATTTTGGGCTCGCTGCCCTGATCGAGAATCCTGGCGAACGCAAGAAGACAATCTGTGGTACGCCGAACTATATCGCCCCAGAGGTTCTCTTCGACACCGCAAATGGCCACAGCTTTGAAGTGGACACTTGGTCCATTGGCGTCATTTTGTACACCCTTATTATCGGTCGCCCTCCCTTCCAGACGAAGGAGGTCAAGGCCATCTATAAGTAAGTGGCATCTTCTAGCTCCCAACTCTCGGTCTTACTCTATTCCAAGACGTATCCGCGACAATGACTATGAGTTCCCAAACGACAACTCCATTTCTGCACATGTCCAGGAACTTATCCAGCAGATCCTCACTACTGATCCTTCCAAGCGTCCTACGCTCCATGAAATCGTCGATCATCTATTCTTCACTGAGGGCACTGTACCACCTCACGTTCCTTCCACTGCCCACGATTCTGCCCCTGACTTCAGTCGCATCTCTCGTGTGGCATCAAAGGCCAACCTTGTCAACCTGCGCGCCAAAGTGCTTTTGGATGATGATAACACCCAAATCGCCCTTCCCAGCACAGTCGACTCCAAGACACAAGCTGGTGCCAATACGACGGCAAACACCTCTACGCTCGCTCAGCAGGAGAAAGAGTTCCTTAGAGCCGTCCAACCCAGCAGTCCCATCTCTGCTCTGCTTAGCTCAGCTAAGCAGCCGCTTGTCATGGGCACCAACAACCGCGAATCCTCGCTCATTCGGAAACTTCAGGCCGCACGTCTGGAACAAAAGGCTGCGAAGCAGAAGTCGCCCGTCCGTCCAGCGGCTGGAAAAATGCCTGGTGGCCTGGGTGACATTAATGAGGAGGTCGACGAAGTTGAGGAAGTCGCAGCCGAGCTGAGGAAGAAAGAGCTTGAATCTCAGAAGGCCAGGATTGTAGCGCAGATGGTTCCAGGTGACACTGTGGAAAACCTCCACGAGCAGGAAAACGATCCCCCAATGCCGGACTCTCCGCCAAGATTCAAAGACAGGACGAAGCCCAAGGATGCTCGAGCAACCCGGGAGTCCCGTGAGGCCAAACACACCAGGGCCCTTGCCCCTGCCCCTCGTAGGTGTTGAACCATCACCCCCAAAACTTATGGCGATTGACCTTTTTCTTGTACAGCCCTTACTACGAGCTCGAGTTCTGGATCAATTACTGGTGTACCAACCTCGTTTGAAGCTGCAGCACACACGTTGACGTTGGCCTTTGAGGCCCTGTCCATGGGCAAACTGTTCCGTGATCCACAGCAGGATCGTGCCCTTCCAGAGGCTAAGGTCTTCATCGTCTCATGGGTTGACTTCAGCCACAAATACGGAATGGGATACGCCTTGACCGATGGGTCCGTCGGCGTTCGTTATAATGACAGCACGAGCATAATCGTGTCTCCTGACAAATCGTATGTAGCCCGTGCAGACGTACTTGCACCTTTCCTGACCGTGTTATAGCCATCTCGACTATGTTACTCCGAGGCGACACGGGGCTGTATATGTTCGCAAGAATCATAGTGCAGAAGATGTGTCAGAAGAGCTCGCGGAGAAGATGTACCTGCTTAATCACTTCGAGAGCTACATCATGAACCGCCTGTATGGTGACTACGACTACACGTTCGAGGATCACCTCAAGACGACCGGGATGGACTTTGTCCAGAAGTATCTGCGCATGAAGCACGTGGTCGTGTTCATGATGAGTTCAGATGTCATTCAGGTCAGTCGCACTCGATTCACCGGCGCAGACTCGTCGCTGACCTGTCGTAGTTCAACTTCTATGATCATTCGAAGGTCATTCTTTCGTCACAGGCGCTAGCAATTTCGCACATCGATAAACACCATAACCTTACGACGTGGACGTTAAGCGAGGTTATGATGATCGAGCTGCGAGGGGTTCACAGCTTAGACCCAGAGACGGCGAAGACGCACCAACGGCTGCTACAAAAGCTCAAGTATTGTAAGGAGGTTCTGGTGTCCATCCGAAACGAGAGTGCACTTCAGCACATGCAGGGTCAGGCACAATTACCGGTCGGGGCTGAACGCGAGTTGAAGGGGTTGAAGATGTCTACACGATGAGGTCCTGGGTAACAATAGACGGGTTCCTGGGAGTCGACGTAAAGGGACGTTAGGTCCAAAATCTCTGCCTCGATCTACTGTTAGGGTGATCGCTGCCTGTTTTATCTATACCCTCTGATGCACGTTTCACCATTATCTGCACTTTTTTGGTTGTACCATAGAAACCGTGACATTGCTATCAAGTTGTCATTCCACTTTTTCTTTGGCGATGGAGTGGCGAATCGGAGGTCTTCAAGGCCAGTAACGCGGGCGCGTGCCTCTGAAGCGGTGTCGGGTGGTCGTAAGCCTCTTCCAAGACGACTGGGGGGGTGTTCAGACGTTCACATGTGACGGGGTCGTCCCTTTGGATCCGTATCCTTGGAACCTTTGTTACATCTAGGGGATCCCACCGCGACGGGCGCTCTCCTGCCATCACTTTGTCCTTCATTTCTCGCCCCGCCCCGACCTGCACTCACACAGAATCTCAATCGTGTCGTTTTTGACCAAGGCAATCTGCATTGAATCTGTCCGTTTACCCCCAGACGTATCGAGCCACACACAAAGGCAGAAAGGGCAGGGGTGATCCCACACGCAGATGGAAGGGGAACTCCGGTCGCTCGTTGTCTCGCTCGGAACAGCCCACAACCAGCGATCAAAGGAACAAAGCAAGGAGGAATGCAGACGGAATATGCCGAAAGACCGATGCCGCACCTTAAACGTTCTCCTTTCAGCTATTTTTTGCATCTCCTCATGCAACCCTCGAATCTTCATCTGGCGCTTGTTCCTTGCTTTGTGGTCCTGTCTGACACGGGGGGCTCGGAACCTCGCACCCGATTCTTTCTACGATGGGCACCCAGGCCGCGTGCGATACGCCCCAACGATAATAACTTGCTGATCGTTGAGCCACTCGCTCCGGACCCCTTGTCCGTGCCCAACCCACGCCTCCCTCGTATTTAAGTTGAGGCAAAGGCTCGGACGCCTGTCATCTCGTCCACCCGCCCCTCTTTTTTGTTCTCTCATTCCCAGAACCTCACCTCTCTCGAGCCGCCTGTTTCTCTCCCGAGCCTCCCGACTCTTGTTTCTCCCTCCGCCCCCCTGCAGGCAGATCCGGAACTCTGAAACCAGTCTCTTTCGACCCGCCCCCCTCTTTTCCCTCTCATCCC
>QFEV01000074.1:0-27142 GCA_003316405.1 Thelephora aurantiotincta
GAGGATGCGGAGACTTCTGCGGCACGCGTCTTGTTAAGATGTCTGTCGTAGATGTTTGGCCGGAGGTTGGGACGGGGGGTGCCGAGGGTGGTGTTGATTGAGGGGGTGTTTGGGAGAGAGAATCTGGTAGCGTTTGGAGAGAGATGCTCCGTGGAGGAGAGAGAGGAGGAGGAGAGGACGGAGAAACGGGGATTCTGGGGGTTTGGCTGGGAGTAGGCCATGGGAGACGGAGAGGGTGTGCTGCTCGGCTGCGGTGAGCCACCCAGCCAGAGCGAGTGAGCCAGCCCAGCCGGGAAATGGACCCCCTGCCGTCCCCCCTCTCCCCCTTCTCCCCATATACCCCCGACGCCATGGTCTCCCATTCCCCCAGAAATCTCCAGGACCACATCTACACCTCCTTCCTCGAGGGCTGTACCCCTGACGTCGCCCTCTACATCTCTGGCTCCTGGCACGCCGTCTACAGGTTACACAGGATCATTCTTATCCAAGCCGTCAGTCTCCTCCATCTATCTCATTCCTCTCCTCCTCAACCCGCGCATTCCCTCCACCCCAGGAATTTTTCCGACGCCTCTTTACCGCAGGTTTCTCAGAATCACGTTTCCGTCAGAGGCCGTCCCGTTGCGGCGGCCCTGAACCGATTCATATTCACTTCCCAGACCCAAACATCACAAGGCCAGGTGTGTCCAACGAGCTCATGTGCAAGGCCGACTGATCATGTCCTCTCCCCTTCCGCCATAGCATTCGAGTAAGTCCAGAATTTCAAACACCCCTCACCCAGTTCCTCATGATGCACAAAGGATCTGTATCTCCCGCCTCTACGGTGGAGGACCCCATTTACATGTCCCCTCCACCCTAATACCGGCCCCACTGTACCCACTCACCCGCTCCTTTCCTGATTACGCCGAGCCCGAGCCCACACCCCCCGGTCACCATCCCGTGACTCCTCGTTTTCTCTTATCTTTACTCACAACCGCCATATATCTATCCATCCCTTCAGTTGCCGGTCAATCCCTCAGGCACATTCTCGCAACAGTCGGCCCCACCACCGTGATCCGTTACCTCAACTTCGCTATAGGAAAAGGTATCGGTCCCGAAGAGGTGAATGCTCCAGAGGCTGCCGTCGGGTTAGAACACCTTGCCGAAATCACCAATCCCGGCGCGGCAGATGTAGCTTCCATTTCTAACAAACTCTCTGACCTACCCATCGAGGATGATGAGACAAGGAAGGAAGACCCTGCCGAAGCCGCGTATGACGAAGATTGTGAAGAGCCTGTCGGCGAACGTCACTTTATCTATGGAGGCGTCTCAGACAAGGTTGGCGAGGCTGCCGCTTGTTGGCTGACCAGATGGGGCTACGATATGCTTATTTACGAGGAAGAGCAATCGTCCTCGTTTGATGTCATCTCAGGGCCCTCCCTCAGTAAGCCCTCCTACACCCCCTGTTCCACTCTCGTCTCCCCTCATCGTTGCCTGCCCATACCTCTCATCTGGAGGAGAGGTGGTCTTGATGCTTGTTGGGCGAGAGCCATCCTCTCATCCGATCTACTATTTGTCAGGGGGGAGCGTGAACGGTATGAGATGGCCAAGGCGGTTCTGGAACTCAGGCGGAAAGGTGGTACCGACGAGGATGAGGAGAAAGAGTTCGTTGAACTCTTTGAAAACGACATCTACTTCATGCATATGGTAGGTCGCTTTAACCTTGCCCAATTCCGGCCTAATTCTTCCCCCAGTCTACCGAGGATCTGATGTTCATCTCACACGACGTTTCCCCTACAACGGGTCGCCCTTACGTGAGCACCAACCGTTTACACGGCTCCCACTGGAACCAGTCAGAGCTCAAGCTCAAGGTCGCATCCGCAATTCGCGACAAAGAACTGGGGATAGCACGCTCAACTGCAGAAGTCGCTTCCCCTTCACCAACGCCGTATTGGGTAGTAGCCTCTGATTCTTCAGAGCGCATTGGTGATGCCACTGGTCTCGAGAATGCTACTATGGACCAACTTTTCACCGGCTTACCACACGACGATAGTAAAAGAGCAACCCCAGCCAACACGTCCGAGGCCAACTTTTTCGGCATCCTCCCACCGCGCCAAAATGCCACTACAGTTGTCCATTTCGATCCAGAATCGAGACGGAAGTGGTCCCCTTTCCCTCCCGTCCGTTTTGCGGTCGAATTTTGGGACGTGGATTGGCTGAAGGAGAAAACCAGGATGCACTCTCATACTATCTGGTATGCGGGAAGCCTATACAACGCTTACGTCCAAGTCATGCGCAAGAAGGGTGTTCAACTTGGCGTCTACCTTCACCGGCAGTCTCACGTTGACCCTCTACCCTCCTTCTCTGTCCCCAGTCCAAGGCGGTCGGAATTCCCCAGAACACCGTCGTTCCGCCCCCACTCTAATTCATTCAGCGGTGTAGTGCAGTCTACGGATCCTGTAAGGATCCACGCACCAGCGAGTGCGTCCATGCTTACCCTTGGGGGTTTCAGGAGCACTACACCGGTCTCCGCTCAGCCCGGATCTCCAACTTCCAGCTCCCCAACGTCTGGGAACCGAACCACGAGTCCGGTCAATCACCCCACACAACCATACAGGGACCCTCGCTCAGCCATTTCCGCCTATTTCTCGATCTCGTGCGCAAGTGCGACAGGAGCGTCGGTCACGAGGTTCTCCAGTAGCCCGGACACTTTTGCCATTTCACAGAGTTGGGGTTGGAAGAGCTCGACGTTGAGGACCGAGGAGTTCTTAGAACTTGGCGATGATGGACAGCCTGTCCCTCTCGGTCTCGTCGACATTGCCGCGGGAAAGCTGGTCAGCCTCAGGGCGACCATTGTGATCGGTGTCATCTAGGCCGTGCTCCCTCCTTGTTTCTCGTTCCGATCCCTTTGCTATGTACATCTGTAACTGACGCTTCACGACTTACCAAGGCCTTTTCTTGTCCCGGCCTCTGTTTATGAATCCAATATTCACCTCATCTCTCTATTGGGCGGGTTTTCTTCTCGCCCGTATGTAGAGTAACACCCTTTATGTGTTCCTTGGCTGTCTGCCTGGGCTTGTCACCGTGTATCCATCCGTCATTATATAGTAGCGTGTATCAGACATCCTTTAAATTTGTGGTCTTTGTTTCCGGATCTCAGCGGGTGGAGCGTTGTGGAGCGCTCGACCTGGCCCGAAAAGTAAAGGATTCCCTTGTCTTGTTACGACCAGGGAGTCCGAGCCTCAAACATGTCTTTTATTCATTACACTGCTCGCTATCGTTGGGACAACAAACCGCTGGTGTCAAGAAAGAGATGAAGGGGTGAAAAACGAGAGCATATCGTACAACAGGGTTGGTAAAGGCACAAGCATAGTTATCGCGATAAGTCAGGAAGCTATTTTAAAGGAAGCCCGAGATTTGGGGATGACGGGTCATTGTACAGGGTATAAATGCCTGAAGGGTAATCTCCCCAACCGATCAAGGGACTGAGCGGATCTTCAATGCCGCCGCCGAGAGATACCGGGGTCATCCCCGGCGTTGCGAGATGAACGGGCGTGCTAGGGCGTAACAGGTCGTATTGGTGTGTTTGGTATTGATGTTGCGAACCTTCCCCAGAGTTGGGGGGGGTTATGGGGAGGGGAAATTGAATATCCTGGGGGCGTACCCGTGAGTACGAGTCACCATTCTTTCGGAACCTCGAAGCACTTGCCTCGGGAGGGGTGAGCATCGACAACGAGAACGTGGGAAGTGTACTAGGGGACGGATTCCCCCGCGACGAGAAGAACCCGGAGGAATTGTGGATTTCTTCATGATAGAGAGGTTCCAAACTGAACAGGGGGGTGATGGGGCTCTGACTCAGGGTTGGCGAAGTGGGCGAGTTCTGGGCCGAAGTCGAAGAATAACCCTCGTGACTAGCGTCGAGCTCCCTCACTGCGCCCTCGAGGGCAGATCCTTCGGTTCCAGAAAGCAACAATTCTGCAACTTTTTTGCATCTCTGTTTGTCCTTCTCACCGTTCCTACTCACATTGCGCTTGGTGGGCTTCCCCGTCCTCACGATGGGAGAGTAACGGTATCCTGGGTACTTCCTCAGGTGTTCCTGTTTCTCCTCCTCCGCTTTGACTCTCCAATTTTTTTTCTCTTCTTCCGGCAAGCTATTCCAGCAATGTCCGATGATACGAGATATGTGGCGATGATCGCGTTCAATACCTGTCGGGATCTTCTGTTGTACCCAGACAGTGGATCGATAGATCATAAAAGCGTTTCGAGGGCGTGGAATACGTTTGGTCCCGGGTTTTGATAATGTGGTCGAAGACCTGGATGACTTCTTGCGAGTGGCAGACGGAGATTGTTGATCGAGTGGCTCAACCCCGCTCCAGATCCTTTGTAGGGAGGGGGTGGTGTCGACGACTGGGGCCTGACCTTTTGTCAGATTACTCGGTGCGAGGTGTGGATCACCCTCGTAAGTGAAAGCTTCGACGACGTCGAACGTCGGCCATGGATCACCTAAAAGAGGCACGAGTGGCTCAGAGCAAAAAGTTAGACTACCGAAGTCGATGGTCTGTTCTTTGCATTGGGTGGTGGTGCTTTGACCTTGTGCGGCATGTCCGGTTAGCTCTGGCTCTTTGAAATTAAGTCCGTCGATGAAAACATACCAGAGCTCGCGGTCTTCTTCGGGCGCATCAAGGGGTGTCAACCTGGGAGACGATGTAGATGTTTTCCTAGGGAGAAAAGTGGGATGTTGCAGGTGGGTGATGTGGATGGACGAAGATAAGACTGAGAGTGGAGATGAAGGATGATTTAGGAGGAGTCGAAAGGATATTCCTGACGCCACCGGGTGTGACGACTTGGAGGGTTCGATCGTCGAGAACGCGCATTGACGCGTGGGATGTGATGTTGCGAAGGGTTGAGTTACGTAAGATCAGCGGTCCCCCTGTCTTTGGGATCACCGCCTTGCACGGATGACTGGGTTTCATGGATCTCCAGCACAAGACAGAGTCATGCTTTGCAGCGCGTGGACGCGTCGTGTCTGTATCATTTCTGACTCGTATGAACATTCTAATGAGATAAAAGCGATGGAGATTTGAGTCTGGCCAGCCGCACCAAGAATTGTCGCTTCTGACAGTGCCGTCTGGCATCCACCCATTGAACGACAACCACAATCATGCCTCCTAGGAAGAAGACCGCGCCAGCCGACGCCAACCCCAACGTGACACTAGATCCTCCGACTACCAGGACGGTCAGGTCAAGTACAAGGCTTCTCTCTCAGACAACGGCGGCAGCAGCAAAGTCGGACTCAACGGCCAAGGACCCCGCGTCCAAGGCGAGAACTCGGGCTAATCCAAAGCCCAAGCCCACATCAAAGACCTCAAAGCCAGCCAGCAAATCCAGGTCTAAGCGCACAAAGGCAGACGTTGATGATGAGGAGGATAATGCCCCTGCATCCAAAAAGGCGAAGACTCTGCCCGTTGACGAAGGAGGGGAAGAGGATGTTATGGACGTTGATGCTCAAGATAGCGAGAAGGCCGGCAAAAGGGATGACAAGAAAATGGTAACATTCACGTTGTTCCAGCAATTCGCATCAGCTGACCTTTGCGTCAAGGTGACTGTGCTCCGGCGCGGAGCAGCTCCTGTTGATCCCCACTCCGGGATGGTCGGTCAGTGTTCGGTTGTCTATGCTTCATCCGCCGATAATTCATATCAGAGCACCTGCAGCCACCCATCAGGTGTATGCCAATGGTGGAGAGGTCTGGGACGCCACCCTCAACCAAACCGATCTCTCCAAGAATGCGAACAAGTACGTGAACACATCTCCTCGCGGAAAACATGTGGCCCAACCAACGCTCAATGTCATAGATTTTACGTATTGCAACTCTTGCACCCCATCGGAAACAACTCTTCCTGTGTGTTACTCACGCGTTGGGGTCGTGTTGGAGAGATAGGCTCGTCCCAACGGAAGGTGAGACAATTTTGCCTAGTTATCCAAACTGCATCTTATGGCGAATCTCTCCAGGGTCCATTCCAAGCGACTGCCGCTATTTCGGAGTTCAAGAAGCAGTTCAAATCCAAAGCTGCCACGAACTGGGAAGACCGCCAATCAATGACATCCGCCAAGCCAGGTATGATCCAGAGTGCCCCGTGACACACATCTATCTGACAGTCCGCCTCGAGGCAAATACATGTGGATTGGTAGGCCGAACCTGGCCATTCTGCATACGACGCGTTTTTGACATGATTCCAGAACGTTCATTCGGGAACGAGGAAGAGGAGGTTGAGGCCCAAGGGGCAGGGAAACCCAAGGAGGAGATCAAGATACCAGAACCAACCCTTCACCCTGACCTCCAGGCATTCTGCAAACTCGTCTTTAATTCAGAGTAAGCCCGCTAGCTTCCTGGTCCACGAGCGTACCGGAACTCTCCTCAACTACAGGATCATTTCCAATGCATTGTCGGAGATGAACTACGATGCCAACAAACTCCCGTTGGGTTGGTCTCGCCTCAACTCGCATGGAAGATTTCTTGTTGACGGACGTCTGTAGGGAAGCTCGCTAAATCGACAATCTTATCGGGGTTCTCAGCCTTGAAAGAACTTTCTGAGGTCATCAACCAGCCAGACAGTGTCACGACTCGCGGTTTCGCGAACTTCAGGACTGCGTGCGAGGAACTGACCTCTCGTTACTATTCGTGAGTCTTTGTCATACCTTTTCGAGCGAACCTCTGACGTGCGGGTTTTCAGCATCATTCCTCACGCATTCGGTCGCAACCGCCCCCCTCCTATCACCGCCTTAGAAGTCTTGAAGAAGGTTTGTCGCTGATAACGTTGATATCAACGATGACTCAATCCCCTGTAGGAGCTAGACCTCGTCGATGCGCTCGGAGATATGGTACGTATACGCTTTACGCACCTTGGGCTGAGACTGAGTGACTGTCTTTAGGGAATCACCTCCAAGTTGATCTCCGATTCCACCCCAAGGGATGCGGACGGAAATGTTATCAACCCACTTGATGCGCAGTTCCGATCCCTTCAACTCACGAGTATGATTCCAATCGACAGGAGCGGCAGCGAGTTTGCGACTTTACAAGCCTATGCCAGAGATACTCACGGCGCAACGCATTGGTTCAGGGCGCAGATTGAGCATGCGTTTAGGGTCGATAGGTGAAACCTGATCGCCACTTTGGTTTCTCAAGATCTGATTCAGGGATACAGACAAGAAGAAGTCGACGCTTGGAACACCTCTCCAGCGTGCGGGAAATTGAGGGATGGAGATCGGCTACTGCTTTGGCACGGTTCGAGGTCTACGAATTTTGCAGGTATCCTGAAACAAGGATTACGAATTGCTCCTCCCGAAGGTGAGAACTCTCACGAACGTTGCCAAATTCCTGTTGTTGACACCGGTGTCCAGCCCCCGTTACTGGTCAGTTCTCCGAACGTTGACTCATTTTGAGGTCTCATGACCCTCCAGGCTACATGTTTGGAAAGGGCGTGTACTTCGCTGATGTATGTTATTGCTGCCACCACCGCATGATATTGGTTATTGATTATGATAATTCCCTAGATGATGTCGAAGGTGTGTTCGTGGTCCGCACGCGCTGCATGGCTGTCACTAATCATTTCGCCCCTAGTCTGCGAACTACTGTCACTCCTAGTAAGTGTATCGTTAACGTTAACCTCCGTCGGTCGGCCTCGTTTGATCGGGTTCTCCTTCTAGCCTGAGCGGAAACGTTGGCGTGTTGCTGCTTTGCGAGGTCGCCGTTAAACCGTGGCTCGAGTTAACCGACGCCCGCTGTGACGCTGACAAGGGCGTCAAGAACGCTAAGAAATTGTGGGGCTTCTCCTGTTCTCTGTCACCCCCGCCTTTACTCACGTGCGCGTAGGGCCACCAAGGGGGTAGGTCGCACGCAACCAATAGATTGGAAAGATGCTGGCGAGGCCCTTGACCATGATGGGCTGAAGGGGTGTTTGATGCCCAACGGTTTGGGTGATTCCCCTATTCACCTAACTTGTATACTGATCTGGGGATTGGCAATTCCTACAGGGAAGTGTGCCGACGTCAACCCGCCCGGTGCTTATCTACAATACAACGAGGTCTGCCGCATTTCGTAATTCTCATATACATAGTGAACCCGGCGGCTGAACCTACCTTTTTCCCTCCCATCACAGTACATCGTGTATGATACTGCGCAAATTCGCACACGATACTTGTTGATGGTAAGGATGGACTGAGCCGAACCAGCAGAACCGTCCTTTTCGAGCCGCCGGTGCCACCCTATAGATGATAGATAAGTTGTAGTATCACCGGTCTGGATCGACTGCAATGCATACTCTACCGTAGAGAGCATCATTCCCCGTGACGGTGAATGGCTTCCATTTTTGGAAGGAGGGAGATTTTCAAACTGTTTGCTCGCCACCAGGGCGAACCATCTGTTCGTGACAAAATCTTATCTTTCCTCCTACGAGGTGGCCACTCCAGGCTCACGGTTCACCCTCTTGTCCCCCAGAAACCTCAAGCTTCATGACTGAAGACAAAGGAAAACGCGTTGTCTGTGCATCAGCACGTGGCGCTGCCAGTTCCTTCAATCTTGCTGCCGGACCCAGCACGAACCCTGCCACATCTATAACTACTCTGTGGAACTACATCCAGCCTGCGCTGGATCACATTGTTCGCTCGTCGACAAACAACATTAACAAGGCACCTGCGATCGACGTACAATACCACATGGGAATCCACACAGCTGTGTACAACTACTTCACCTCCCAGCCTGAGAACGTGGGGCCTACTACTCGTTCTGGACCACCTTCGCAGAAATCGCCTTCGTCCAAGGCAGACAACGAGAAGTGGATGAGCGGAATGGACATTTACGAACGCCTGGACGACTATTACGCATCTGTTGCACGAGAACTGTTCCTCGGTACGCCCATGGATGACAGCACACTGGTTCACTACCTCGTTCCCTGCTTCCAACGTTACTCGGTTGGCGCGCAAAGCGTTAACAGGCTGCTCAATTACGTCAACCGTCACTTTGTCAAGCGGGCTGTGGACGAAGACAAGGGGTGGTTGCGGCTCAATGACGTGTTGGATGTCGTCGCGAAAATGATTAAGGACGGCGATGCGAGAGACCAAATTTCTCTGAAATTGAAGCAACGTCGGGCGGAGGAACTCAAGCGATGGGGCTACGAAGAAGGCGATACCCGAGAAGCACTTGCACAGGCGGAGGCGTGCGCGGAAGCGGCGAGCGAAGTGGATCGGGTGGTGCCCCTTTCTTCGTTGGCGTTTCGACGGTTCCGGGTGGAGGTGTTGGATCCTCTCTTGGCAGTTCCCAAAGGGAAAGGAAAGAAACGACCGAAGAAACCGCCACAGGTGAATGGAGAACGACCGCTGCCGAAAGGGAGGCTTGCACGGGGGGTGAAATGGCTGCTGGAGAGCGAGGACGAGGAAAGACGTGGGCTTGCAGAGGGACTGGCGACTGCGTTGAGAGCGTGTGGGATACGGGTCGACCATCCGCTTCGGAGGAGGTTGGACAAGTTCCTTGTCATGAATGGTCCCACATCAGGATCGGCAGATGCATCGGGCGGCGGACCATGAGTTGAGACTATTTTTATTGTGAATTGCGAATATGATAAACGTTCCGGACCTGGCATCCTTTTCCGTCAAGCCCGCCCGATGGGAGGCCTCGTTTTTGATGCAGCCTGGAATTTTACGCGTCGACTTGCCTGCTCGTGGCAAGGCCGCCGGAACCAAACGGCGTTGTAAATCATTTATAGGGGCAAGCTTAGTCTTAAACCTCACCCTAAATGAGAGCGACCCCCGTCCCCCCCTCACGCCCTTTCTTCAACTCCTCCATGCAGAATACATTGTTGTCCAAGCCGACATGCACCTCCTGCCGGTGAGCATCCCTGTAACCGACAATGGGACCCACACTTGATCTCACTCCACGCTTGTACAGATCAAGAAAAGTCGTCAGTCTTGTCTCCATTGTCTCCCGTAGCTCCTATCAGCCTTATGCTGATCGTCTCCGTTCCACAGAAATGTGATGGTCAACGACCGAAATGTGGCCCGTGTAGTGCCTCACGTCGTGACCCCCACTGTAACTATGGGGTCTCACTTCCAGAAACGCGTAAAAGAGATTCTCTCAAGAAAGGCGAGGCCTGTATCCCGTGCAGGTAATGTCCCCACGCTCTTCAATCACCTTTTGCGAGGCCCCCCCGTTCACCCCTTTCCGCTTTTTGCTGGCGTTTAGGAGCAAGAAGAAGGTTTTATCTTTTCTTCCGCACTCCAGCAGCAGCTGACCGATCTTCGCCTAGAAATGCGACGGTGCGCGCCCACGTTGTACAACCTGTCAAAGGGCCAGGACCACCCAGGATTGCACGTACGAATTGGCGCACTACCTCGCGCAGCCCGTACCCTCGAGCTCCTCCAGACCCCTGCCCCCCTTCAGGATCCTTGATTATCCCGCTTCACTTCGTGACCCAACACGTGTGGCCGATACACTGCCCGCCCCATCATTCCCCGTCCAAGCTCCGGCTCCCCAACTGCCGACGAGCCAAGCTGTCGTCCCAACTCGCTATGAGTTCGTTGGTGTGATTCCGCCTAGAGCAACGTTGTATACTTTGCCATTCCGTCTTGCCGACATCATCGATCCTTCCGGGTTTCCCGTCTCGGATTCGACAACAAGTGAACTGAACATGAAATTGCGAGTCCCTCCTAAATCACCCAAATATTTGACCGATCCTCACATTTTTCTACCAGCCGCATCCTTGCGTTGTCCCGTCGACTACAATTGGGGATACCCATGACCTTTGCCAAACAGCACGCCATCGCCGTCGGTGACCTTTCCAACAACGTCGTCCACCGCTTTGTCGTCTATTGGGCAACGGTCTACGGTTGTCACTTGTACCAGGAACAGCGACGCAACTTCGATCTAATACACATCCAAGCGATGTTAACGCAGCTCTGCCTTGAAACTGTGTTGACAATGGCGGAAGCGTCCGATCCCTTCTCGTTCATCCAGGCTTATTACTTCATGTCTAACTCGTGTCTCTGGACGTACACGTATGTTCCGGGGAAGCGGTATCTTAAGAAGGCAGTCGAAATGACCAAGAGGTACGGTATTCGCATGGTCGACCGGTCGTTCAGCAACAGTTCCGATTCTCCCAACGACAATGCGATCATGGATCCACCACCAGAGCACCTGGACTCTGTCCAGGAACGAGTAGCGGTCCTTGCTCAGTTGATGTACCAATCGCTTCAGTACCAGCTTCTAACCGGAGAAGATTTCCCCACGTCGAAATACCTGGAAGATCAATTCCGGGATGAGCTGCCGGTAAATTACACCTTCTCGTAATGGCCGAGTGTCTTACTCACACTCCCAAGTATGCATACCCTCGTATGTGGGGTGAGATGCCGGAGGTTCTTCGGCTTCGTGCCTTGCTACTCGTTTATGATACGGACCAACTCATCGAAACTTATAACACGCCCAGTGAGTTTTTCGCGACCCATGCTCAGTGGCTCAAGTCTCACAAATATTCTAGTTCGATCCACGCAAGATTGGTTGTCGGATTGTCTTGACCTCGTGCCACAACTCACATGTTTGAACGATCTACTCGTGAAGCGGGCCGCCGAAGCCATCGCATTTCCGGACCGTCCGACCTATATAACCTTGCGATGCTGCAGCATCTTCGTCTTGTCGTCGCTGGCCCAACTCTACGACATAATCGCTCGATCCCCCGTCGCACCCACCCACGAATCCATCAGGTTTAGGGGCATCTGTGATGACACGTTGAAAGACATTGCCAAGATTACAGTGGATTTCACAAAGGATGATTACACATTTTTGGAACCTGTCCTCTGCGTAAGTCTTCCAGAAGCTCGCGCCCGAAACGGTACTCAAAAGCCTTCAGGTGTTCTTTTCACGTGCGTCGAGCCTTGTCGTGGTCGAGGAGCCAGGGTCTCCTAGGTCGACGGGCACTCGCTCATCGATTTCGCCGGACCCAGAAGATCTGCCTTCCCTCGTCCGGATCTTCCTCGATGCGAAGAGTAACATTGAGAGCACACTCCGCCTGACCCCTTCTGGCATGGGTATTTCTGTCGTCCATTCGATGATTACCGTGAAACCAGTACGGCATGACCCATACACACCCGACCTCCTCTCGGAAGATGTCCGACTAAGGCTCGGACTATAAAACCAGTCCCTCCACGGACCAACGTTGTTTGACGCAACGAATGCCACGCCGTAGAGTCCGCGACCCCCTTTCCGATTGATTCCTTTGCACGACACCAGAATGACCCGCTAT
The DNA here is from genome assembly GCA_003316405.1 of Thelephora aurantiotincta. Classification (NCBI taxonomy): domain Eukaryota; kingdom Fungi; phylum Basidiomycota; class Agaricomycetes; order Thelephorales; family Thelephoraceae; genus Thelephora; species Thelephora aurantiotincta. Next base: position 12,265 of record QFEV01000074.1, read on the forward strand.
TTCTCTCACGACCCTTCCCAATTCCGTTCTGTCTAGGTTCTCACACCACCTCATCGTTACGTCTCCCAAGGGGGTACAGTGCCGTGTCTTCTACCTGTATCTGAACTCCTGTCGAACTAGCGTAAGACCATTTTAGCGATCCCAACTCCCATGCCTCTTTCATGCGCTCATCTGATGTATCGGTACATACGACCGGGAATTTTGTATATAACACGGTGTCGAAAAACACAATAGGGATCTTGTTTCTCTTCGTACCGTGTGTGAGGACATCAGAAATTTGGTCCCAAGCTCGTGGCTTGAGTGAAGAAAGCCCCAACACACCCTCACAATCCACGTCAAGCCAGGAAGGCGTAAGTGTAAGCTAGTGCTTCGTAGCCAGTGCGGGGATACCAAAGCTAATGACTCCCGATGAATCGTTTCTGTCAGGGCATGGATCGAGGGTGCCGACCCATGAATCTAGAAGCGAGAAAACGAGCCTAAATCCCCACACTGGAAGCGGTACCGTATATCCTCAGATACGGTATGGCAGATCACGTTGAACGGATGTTGAAATATTGAGCCCTTTCTTACGCCATCCGGTACCAGGTGGTGACCGGTGATCTGAGTACAGTCTGAGCCAACCCATATCTCGCATGCGCCAGGTGTGTGCACCACTGTGACACAGGATTCATGATCCGTCTCGGGCTCGACGATGGAGGCCGGTTGGCATGTCGCCAATACTCTCCTCGCTGATTCTCGTGATCTGGTCAAGGGCGACACACCCGAGACAATTACTGTGATTTTTGGACGTACAACAGGTCCATGGAATCATCTAACGGTTATTCTCAGCGTATTTTCTGGGCCCAGGGTCGGAAAAGAGGAACCGTGGATGCTGTAACGAGAAAGACTGTCAGATGGTTTCATCGAGGAAACGAGGTTGAAGACAACCCCCTCATCGATTGCTTGAGGGGGACTGGAGGTTTCGTTCCTCATAGAATCCAACTCCAATAGGTTGGTAACGTGCAAAATAATGTCCCCAAAGTCACCCTGTGTCAGATGATTTCATTAGACCCAGATGCTCGAAAAACAGCCGGTAAAGTCTCTAATAGCATCAGCAAAACCTCTGGCGGACACGCGACAGTACTCGATGACACGCGGAGGCACGCGGGCCGGGTAACAGAGACCGGGTACCTTCATCTGAAGTCCCCAAACCCTCCAAGAATGGTATCCTGTGGAATGAGTAGTAGGCATGAAAAAGAAACAGGAGAAGGACGTCACCGTGTCGATATGTCAAGTGCCATCGACCCACCTCCGGTGCACAGTCACCAGAGGCATGTTGGCAGGATCAGAATTGGGCCGGGTCGGTCCTGGGGGCTGGTACGCGTCGACACCCGACATACCTGGTTAGGCACTTGGGCGGTTTTGCTGATGTATATAAATCGTCAATGTACCACCATCGTAACATGGTGTGGGGTACGGACCGCAGCCTCCCAACTGTTTGGGACTTCTTCCTCTTTTGAAGGTTCACCTCAGTCGGCAGCGTCCACGGAGGGGTTCCGAAATTCACTGAAAGATATATCTAGCGAATCCTGGAAACCTTCCGGGTTGGCGAGACGGAGAGTGGCGCGGTACCACAGAGTCAATCGAACCCCCCAAAAAACAGCAGACTGCTGGCCGACGTCGGGGGTGAAGGGCCACGAGGGTGCGAATCAGGCGAGGGCTCCATCTTCACGGAACCTCCGTTGTCGACCCACGGACTGCTCGGGGGCAGGATGACCGTACCACCGGGATAAAACAAGCAGAGGGTACACCCGCTGTGCTACCGTGGTTCAGTACTAAGTATTAAACAGGATTCCCAGGTTCCCACCGGTGAATGAAATTTGAGATGCTGGTAGTCTGCGTTAAACCTGATGTACCTTACCGAGAGTGCCAAGACGTCAATTTTACACAAAAAACACAACCTGGCGAAGATTCCTTAAATGCTCACCTCGAGTTCAAGCATTCACCCATGGAAGTGAGCGTGATCGCGTTCCGTAAATGGGGGGGGCATCGGGAGGGTACCCAGGACACCCCCCGTGCGTTGTGGCCGGCTTGAGATTAAGGACAAAATTGGTGAGTCCTCGGGGTGAGGCCCTCCAGCGAGTTGGTCCGTATCTACGTCGTGTGCAACGATATAGCGGCGGTCATAGCCCTGCGCTCGCCGGTCGTCCTCATCTTTTATCAGTTTACCCAGGGTGTCCGCTCTCATCAATTTCTTCAACTCCCTCCCGTTGAAGGAGTTATGCCCGCCCTTGGGAGGTAGAGGCGGCGGCGGATCTTCGACAGGCGGGATATCGAGAGCTCCGTGTTCTTTCTCGCTGCCGGGTGTTTTAAACAGTCAGTCGTTGCGGAGGTATAGAGGGTTTGTGGTATGGTGGGCATATCCTGTTTTCATGGGTGGCAACATAGGAACTCCTGCAAATGGCAGTTCGGGTTACACTCGAGTCAAAGAACTGCAAACTTTTAGACCAACCGTTGTTGTGTGCATGGGCGCTGTATCCCTGGAACGCATTCTGACCATGACCGGATCGATAGTCCTCCAACAGTTTCCTCCACAAGGAAGACAAGGAAGAAAAGGCTTGGTCCCCAATTCGAGGTGAACCAAAAGCAAGAATCTTGATTCGTATCCCCAGAGGATGCATCCCATCGTTCGCCAACAACCCCACCGCAAGATGATACGAAAGGGCGGCTCCCGTGGAATGCCCAGTGTCACAGCTGGACTGTTCGAAGTCAAAACGAAATGTCCTATTTGCAAGAGAGGGAAACTTACAAGAAGCTCCTCGGCCCCTTTCTCCTCAAGACCTTTTTGGATACCCTCGAATGCAACAGGTTCAATGCCCGCATACATTGACATGAACCCACTGTGCATGCGATACGACATTTGCCCTCGAGTACGGCGCTGGAACAGGGAGTTCATATCGTAAAGTACTTGCAGGGATGTGGGGGTACTCGATATGCCGACCACGCGGTGTTTAGTTGTTGGTCTGTACGCCACTAGCCCTTTGACATTTGCGACTTCTCCTTCGAACGCGGGAACGGGCTTCGCGGTTGTCACCGCTTCGTGGTCTTTTAGCGGGAAGTGTTTCCGCGAGAATAACTCCATATGTTTGAACGCCCATTCCAATGCTATGGGGCTATACGAAACATCTGCAAACTCCCCGATGAGTTGGGTCTCTTTGTGGATCTCTTTCGAGACCACGTCCTCGATTTTCAGGGGACGAGAAGATTTTGACGCGAGGAGAGCGTAGAGGAAGCGGAAGTTGTCGAGCTTTTCAATTCTGTACGTGTGCCGCTGATAGTCACTGTAAGGAGGATCCGAAGGGGACACGGCTGTGCGTTGGATGAACGAGGAGCGCAGCAAACCCACAACGTGACAAAATGGCGAATCGTTGTGGAGAGGCGTGGTGCTCGTCGATCATATTGTCCTCTGGTGGGTGAAGTTGGCTGAGTCTTTCCTTAGCAGGGGAACGTATGGATTGCAAAGAGCTGTGATACAAGTAGTGGATGCGCAAGATCCACAGAAGTGAACAGGAATAATCATGAAGCTAGCATCGAGGCCGGCCGGATGCTAATGGTTATGAGGTCATAAAAAGCAGAACCTTCGTTGAAACGAACCCTATGACCTGCCCCGCGGCGCCGGAGTTGATATCAGACCCCGTAATAGCTGTTACGCTGGGGGAAGGTGCGTTCAGGCTCGGCGGTTGGCGAGGGGGGGGGGGTTAGAACAACTTACGGGGTTAGTTTTGCTGGCGAAGATCCAGAGTGTGGTGCTGAGGAAGGTGAGGAGACAAAGGCCAAATTCGGTCCACCCCAGGGCCTCGACTGTCAGCGACTGGCGGCATCTGCGGAGCTTGCAGGTCAGAAGGGCAACGAAGGAAGCGAAGCGACTTACCGAGAGATCGTAGGCCGCCCCGGACAGCTTCCGCCCGTTCGGGTGCCATGTAGAACCCCGGCCGCAGTGCCCTGGACTGTATTGTAAGCGCGGGATCCCCAGTAGGGAACAAAGAAAGGCATTACCCATAGGACTGAGGTGACTAGAAGCCAGATAAATGAACTAGCCATGCTGGCGAGCAGGTGAAGGTCGCCATTCACGATCCAAACAGTATAGGCGGCCCCAAAAATAACAGTCCAGACCTGGGCAAGGAGGTCAATGGGACAATCAGGGAGACGGTGAGTCTGAGGGACCGACAGAATTGAAGAGGGATAGAATCAAACTACGGTGCGTAAGTTAGATACGGAAGAGTGAAGGGTTGTCGTGCTACTGACAGAGAATGGTAGCGGGATTCGGTGAAGCCAATCTGGTTGCCGAGGTTGATAAGGTAGGAAGTGAGACCGAGCTCAGCCATGGCGCAGAGGGTGATGAGCAGGAAGAGATATGGATGGTATCTCGCCTTGAGGGGGGCCATCTTGGGGGAGAAAGGGGGACGGTGTCTGGACGGAGCCCGCAGGAATGAAAAGAGTTTATGAAGGGGTCCTACACGTGTAGTCCATGCTAGACGATGTCGACGGCGTCGACGGCAGGGGATAATCGCCCGTGGAAGATCAGGGTGGGATGATGGCGCCAGGACTCCGGCAGTCCCTCCTTCAACAACACCGACGACCGTCCAGGACGACGACGATGCCAACCGATGGCAAACCAGTCTTGCCCCCCATAGACGTTCAGGGTGCCTTCATGCCCCCCACAACATCCTGCTCTCCGTCAAAACTAAGAAAGTCTCTCTCCGTCGACTCATTCGTCCGTCTCACTCGCCCCGACGAACTTTCGACCAGTTCCGTCCCCGCAACCGCCCCCACTCGCTATACGCCCCCCCCCAACAACCGTCCCCCCTCCCCACCCAGAGCCCGAACGTATAGCGTCAGCACCGCCGATGCCAGCTCCAGAGAGTCTTCCTTTCCCCGCACGCTCTCCGACCCCACCAATCCACCCCGGCCATCTAGGAGTAGAGATAGGCCTAGCCGCACATCAGAAGATTCTCTTCCTCTGAATCTGCCTCAAACCAGACCCAGTTCGTCGCCCCTGCATGATCCCGCTCGACCGGGTCCCCTCCCAGGACCATCTCAGTATAACCCCCTCAGAAAGACTTCTACTCTGAGGGCTCGAAGCGGTAGTCTCGGTATGAATAATCCGACCAGTGGCGTAGCTATGGTGATTAACACTCAGTTCGCTTCCGTACGTTTTCACACCTCGCTTCCTGGGACCACTGAACCTGAGCTCGTTCATTCTCAGATCCTGAGTAAATCACTAGTCACTGTTGCTGTTGTTGGCTGTGCTGGATGTGGAAAGAGTAGTATCATCAAGAAAGGATGTAAGGCCTATGCTATGTCCGAGCCCACGATTGGCATGCCCTCGACAGTTGGAAAGGACCAATTTCATTGTGAGTTTGGTCCTTCTGCCGACCGCACATACGGCCTCACGTTCTTCAGATACTTCAATGCTCGGCAAGATTAATCAAGGTCCGAATATGACTGGGCCCCTTCGTGTCATCGAGGCAGACCTCTCGGACTTCCATCTTGACAATCCATCAAGCAGAGTTTGGCCCGATTCCGCTCCGAGAGTTGATGGCGTAATCGTCTGTTATGACTCCTCCTCTTTGCGCTCGTTCGCGCATGTTGAACGTCTAGTTTGTGCGGTTCGACTTCCTTGTCCCCCTATGATATTCTGACGGAGGTCTCTAGGTGGTTATAATGACCTGGAATTACCGACCGTCGTCATGGCCTGCAAGTCGGACGCCGCTAAAGAGGTCGACCCACATACAGCTGCCACCATGCTTCGCGAACATAAAGTAGGCTTGGTAGAAGTCTCCATGTACGACGAATCCGGCAAGGATAAGATGCGCAGGTGTTTTGACTGGATGATTCGTGCAATCTATCGAGACAGATGTGAGCATTCTCTTTCCTGTCTCCCATATACTTTTGACCCTCGATACCCATGGCAGCTTCAACACGAGTCGATTCAAACTTTGTTTATCGTAATCCTGCCTCACCCGACATATTGAATACCCCCAGTCATCCGTGGGACCCTCCGCGGTCCTTGCCTCCCACCGATGGCACACCAACGGTCAACTATTCAAAATCCCGCGCTTCCTACTTAACAAATTCTCCCCCAACACCCAGCACACCACAGAAGTCTCCAACGCGTGCACGATCGCATAATGACCTTCTGTCTCTTGCCCGTGAAAAGGAGGAAAGAGAGACTGGCAACCAAGTGACCATCAATGATTTCAATAGCCGAGCGTCTCTACCTGTAGCGGGTACAAACGGAGGCGTGGCGAATCGTGATTCCGACAATCCTGATCCACAGCCAGTTTCCAAACGACAGGACCAGTTGAGTGCCTCCCTCTTAAAGGTCCGGGCGGCCTCGCCACGGGACCGATCTGTCGTTACAGTAACTCAAGGGTTTGTATCATCTCATAGACGGCTCTCGCCTTGGGCACATCTAGACGACCTGTTCGAGAAGCTCTTGTTCTCGGTGGTCAGCGACGATGGTAATCGACTTCGATAGATACCGTGGCTTTGGCTAACCCCATATCCCCCAGACTCGACATATGTATCGAATTTTATGCTCACTTACCGAAGATTTGCAACCCCTCGAAGCGTGTTGTTGACCATGCAGAAGAAGATGCGACAGCTCGATCAAGAGACTGCGGATCCGATGTTTGCGTGTCTAGCTCAGATGAAGTGCGTTCATCCCAGATCTTCCTGTCGGGTCTAGATATTTATACCTGATCAGTATCTGCCGTCTGTTAGCGGACTGGATCAGGGATTACCCTTCTGATTTTGCGGTCCGTGGGACTGCTGGCGCATTATCGGCACTAGTCAAGTCCATCATCGCGAAAACCTACCTCATCCATTATGGACTGGAATTCCTTCCCTTCCTGGAAACGCTGCCGAATCTTGTCGATAGAGACGCCAACTGGGCGCTGAAAGTCGACAACTCGACAGAGGAGAGTGATGACTCCTATAGCTTGCTTGATGAGGATGAGACGCGCTCTGGGTCCCCCATACCTGACAGCCCGATTATATGTCCTGCGAGTGGGCGGCCAGCCTCGCCCATACAAAATTCCGGTACTAGAGAACGGAAGCACAGTTTACCGCTCAGCAGATCGACACCGAAGTCCGCAACTCCCCACAACGGAGAGTTGGAATACTCGCAGAAGCATGTACTCCGGGAACTGCAGCGTATCAGTGCGGAACTATTTACCCTTCCGCCAATGGATGTCGCCAAAGAAATCACAAGAATCCAGAAGGGATTGTTCCTAAACATTCAGGCGGGTTGACACTCACGCGACCCAAGCAACTTTATCTGATTCCCTTCAATAGCCTCGACATTGGTTGAAGCATACGTTGTCATCTGGACCGAAGGATCCGGAGACCGATACAATCGCGAGATTTAACCGTTTCTCCAATCACGTCGGTGACTGGTAAGGCTCCACATCTGGGAGATGACTTGCGGTGGTTGACCAGTATCCCTCTTTTAGGGTTGCGTCGCTGATTCTCTGCCATGACCGACCAAAGGCTCGCGCAAAACAGATAGAGCGATTTGTCGAGATTGGCGTCTCACTACGCAGCCTTAATAATTACTCCGGGCTCCGGGCTCTCGTCGCTGGTATCAACGCTGCGACGTATTCTGGCGATTTGCCCATGGAGTTATTCAAACAAAGGGCTCTGGAGGCTTATAAATCGTACCAGTCTTGGGATCTGCTATTCCAAGCCATCCGGTCGCACCGGGCGTACAGGATGGCATTACGAAACACTAAAGGGGCTTGTATCCCAGCATTGTGAGTACTCTGGTCAGTTATCCACAGTTGCGAGACCAACAAATGTGGTCCAGGGAGGTCCATCTGCTTGATCTGATTCGAGCTCATGAAGGCAACTCTGATTATAACGATGCTCACCCACCAAAGATCCACTGGGCTAAATTCAACATGATCGGAAGGTTCATCACTGGAACTGTCCAGGCGCAGGAACAATGCCGGCAATCGCCCGAATACACCTTTGAAGAGCACCCAATGATCAACGGTTTGTTGGTCACAGAATATATCATGGATCTTGAAGTGGGTTTACCTGTTAGCTCTGCATTACCGCGACCTCACACCGCTTTCATCCCCTAGATGCGCGATGCCCGTATGTTCGTGCATGACACGGATGGTATGGAGCAGGGTATCAATGTCAGCGTATCACAACACGGTTCCCGCGAACAGTACTCCAAGGACACGGCGATCCTCCGCAAGATTATCTTTTGGGCATCATAGGCTGTCATATTCATCGTTGTGCGTGCACATCCCGATACTGTTCTCAACGTCCAACTGTATTCCCCCTCGTCCGTTTTGTTCGCCGATCTTGCTTTCACGTTCTTGTTTATTCCTCGTACCTATGCACCACCGCTGCCGCGCCCCATCTTTTCCGATCATTCGACCGCCCAGTTCCACGCATCATCGTACCGTTTTATTGTTGAACAAGGTTCCCTCGCCGCGATGTCCAGCGTACTATATTGCCGTTGCTCCTCGTTTCGTGCTTTAAGTTCATAGGTCACATTCCTCTCTCTGAACCTCCACATTCTTTTGGTCGACGCTCCAACGAACGTAAAATACACCACCCATGTACTGTAAAGTCTCTCCTGTTGCAGAGTTGATACAAGTATGTCGCTAAATACCCAGGGATCTTCTCACCCATTGAATGTTAGGTGAGACTTTGAATCATTGGACGAGTCCCTGGACAGACTCGCGCTGGCCACTGCGGGGAATTGATTGGAGGTAAACTATTCTGGAACTTTTGGATAAATCTCGTGCTGAGCGAACGTGGGAAAACTCTTCAACGGGCCCCTCGATCACGAAAAACTTTGTCGACGTCAGGTTCCGTACTGATAGAGAGCTACTGAAGACTGCACTATGCTTTCTGGCGACTACGTGATGACCATCGATTCGGACGATGAAGTCCCATTACAATCTGCCAAGCCCAAGGACGAGGTCGTCCAGCTCAACATTGATTTTGTGTTCGACCCTTCCGTTGATGCCTTGACGGAGATGCGGAGTGATCTGAAGGATCTCATCAAGACTGGTTCCAGACCGGTGCGCATCCCGTCTGTTCTCTATTTTCTCGATGTATACGTGATGCTTACAGATGCATACAGGAGCCTCTTTCCGTTGATGACATCATAGCACGGAGGAAGCAACATCAAGCATCGAAAAAACGAAAGCGAACGCGTGCTGAAGAGGACGACGACAAAGAAGAAAGCCAACCCTCAGATTTTGGGGTGGGCTTAGGTGGAGGTGACGGCGGCGACGAAAGCGATGAGAGCGAGTTCGCCAGGTTTGAAACCGGGGAGGGAGACGATCCGCTCGCGTCTTCAGATGAGGAGGAAGGGAATCTGGAAATAACCCTGTCGGACGAGGACGGAGGTGAAGAGGACGATGGCGAAGAGGACGAAGAACTGTCGAGTTCTTCAGAAGATCCCGACGGGGAGGAAACGCAGGCCGAGAGGGACAGAAAGGCGGCTTTCTTCGCAGACGATACCGGACCCTCCGAACAACACAACTCATTTCTCAGCATGAATCTCTCGCGACCTATTCTCAAGGCCCTCACTTCCCTCAGCTTCGCGACTCCGACCCCAATCCAGGCCGCCACAATCCCCGTCGCTTTGTTGGGGAAGGACGTGGTTGGAAACGCTGTCACTGGTTCTGGAAAAACAGGAGCATTCATCATTCCCATGATTGAGCGTCTGCTTTATCGTGAACGGGGAAAGAGGGCCGCCGCAACTCGCTGTTTGATCCTGGTGCCAACCCGAGAGCTGGGTGTTCAATGCTACGAGGTTGGAAAGAAGCTTTCCGCTCACACGGATATCAGATTTTGCTTGGCAGTTGGTACGATATTGTAGAATCACGGGAGAATGCAGACTCATGCCCTCAGACAGGTGGATTATCATTGAAATCTCAGGAGGCCGAGCTACGGACGTTCCCTGACATTGTGATCGCGACCCCAGGCCGACTTATCGATCACCTGCGGAATTCCGTAACATTCTCGCTGGATGCCTTGGATGTCCTCGTCCTGGACGAAGCGGACAGGATGCTTGGCGACGGCTTCGCCGACGAACTGGCAGAGATTGTAAAGTCGTGTCCCAAGTCAAGACAGACGATGCTTTTCTCAGCTACTATGACGGATTCCGTCGACGAACTCATCAAAATGTCTTTGGACAAGCCAGTCCGCCTTTTTGTGGATCCGAAGCGCACCACTGCAAAGGGGTTGATGCAAGAGTTCGTCCGTGTACGGGCGGGTAAAGAAGCCGATCGGTCTGGGTTGCTCGTGTCGTTGTGCAAACGCACATTCAAACAACGGACTATCATCTTCTTCCGTAGTAAGAAGCTCGCGCACCAAATGAGGATCGTCTTTGGACTACTTGGTCTGAAGAGCGACGAGCTACATGGAGACCTGACACAAGAGCAGGTACTTTAACTCGTTTCTGACACTCACTGTCTTCTAAGTAGTGAACGAATTTAGCGACTCAAAGCGTTACAAGCGTTCCGTGATGGCAGCGTTGATTATCTCATGGCCACCGATCTAGCTTCTCGCGGTCTTGATATCAAGGGAGTAGAGACGGTGATCAACTATGACATGCCTGGTCAACTCGCACAATACCTGCATCGCGTCGGTCGAACAGCGCGTGCCGGGAAGAAGGGTCGGTGAGTGAATCACGACACAGTACACACGCGTGTTGACTGATTCCTATGGAATTTAGATCCATTACGTTGGTCGGAGAGGCGGATAGAAAGATGCTGAAGGCTGCTATTAAACACAGCACTGGCGAAGATCAGATTCGACATCGCGTCGTCCCTCCTGATGCGGTTACAAAGTTCGTGGAGAAGCTCGAGAGCCTAAAGGGCGAGATAGCTGAAATTCTGAAAGAGGAAAAGGAAGAAAAGCAGGTTCGTGGCTACGACGAATTTCCGTTGATACACTACCAATCGAGCCCAGCTACGTCGAACAGAGATGGAACTGAGGAAGGGTCAGAATCTAATCGAACACGGGGATGAGATCCATTCCAGACCGGCTCGTACTTGGTTCCAAAGCGAGAAGGAGAAGCAGCAGGCAAAAGGTACACAAATCCATAGCCGCTCCTAGCACCTAGTTTCTCACCCATCTGCAGCCATGAGCAGGCAACAGTATGAATCGGGCATGTCTTCCAAGACGTCCGGAAAGAAACAAGATGCCCCGGAAGTTAACAAAGTATGTAATGGCTCCCCCCTCCATTCCATTTGAACCGTGCTTGATGTGTCCCTCCCGCAGCCCAAACGCGATAAGTTTTCCGGCCTGACGCGACGCGCAAAACGCCGAAAAATGGCAATGGAAGAGGGAGAGACGGATCAGCGGGCCATTGGGGCTTCCATCCGCGGTGCGAAGAAAGCGATGAGACCTACCAAGATTGGTATGCCTGAGGCCAAGCCACAAAAGCCCAAAGCAAAGAAGACGGGAGGCGGAACGAAAAGAGGGAAGAATGGGGGCTCTTTCGATCGTGATCTCGGTCAACGAGCGAAAACCGAGGGCATACGAGCGAAGAAAGGAGAGTCTGTTGGCAAAGCTGGAAAACGGCCGAGAAAGTCCCGGTAGTTTAAGTTATGCTTGGGGGTCGTTGCACATTTCTATAGGTCGAGGCCAGTTATGGACGCAGGTTTGATTCGAGCGATGTGCTTAACCTTGAGTTTCGGGTTTCGTGGACGCACGTGACCACGCTTCGCTCTCCACCCGCACCTTCGAGGAATGCAGAGCTCTATCGATTTGCTTGCTTCGTTCCGGTTACCGTCGGCAGTGCGCCTGCTGCCAACAGCCCTGTGTCCTGATAAAGATCTGTTGTTGCTCATTACCACCCTGAACAATAAAGATCGCCTGAGTCTGTGGAACCTCCAGGGATCAAAGAAGTGGGAGGTTGAGGTGGACGCTTCAGGGCCCAACCCGGAAGAAATAGTTGCCTTGACGTGGAGCCCGGATTGTGCGTGTTGATTTTGTTACCCCGGCCAGAGATCAATCCCTGGTCGTCTAATTACCCATAGTTAGGCCAATCCATCGCTGTGGCGCATGATCCTCCTCGCGTAACTATCCACTCTGTTCAAAACGGGCACGAACAGCGGAGTCTGTCTATCAAGCAGAATCTGCTTCGGCCATCTCTACGCCTCACAACAATTTCGTGGTTCCAAGACGAAAGGCTGGAACCGGGGAACACGACGATCCCAGATATTTTGAAACGGGGTAATGACATCGTAAGCGTCGTAGTGTACCCTGGCAAGTCGCCCCTCCCTCTCACGTTGACCGCGATACAGCCAGGGTCTGCTCACTCGATGCTCAAAATGTTGCCGCTACTCGATGGATTGCAGGATGACACAAAGCCTCTCGGGTACGGGGATTCAACACCCGAGAGTAAACATTTTTCGCTGACGCACCCCAGCGCGACGGATCTTTTTACATTCGAAGGGTCGAAGAAACGACCTTCGGTAAATGCAAAATACCCTGAAGTCATCGCCAAATGGCCAACGCTCCCGCCTGACCCACTATCAGCTTCGATTAAACCCGCCGACGCTCCAAGATATCGACAGGAGGGTGAGGAGCTTGACGAGGCCGACGACCGCAATACCAACAGCATACTATGCGCTGGAGACGACATGGGGAACATCCATTGTTTCTTCGACGGAAGCTTCCCGCTTGGGACGTTCCTGTTTAACACGAACTATCCAATCGCGAGTTTGTACAAGAAACCGGACGAGCCCACTTTTTCCATCAACATGCGAACTGGGGAGACAGAGACATGGTTGGCACCCACGATCGTTGACATGAGGTTGTTGAAGCGTCGGGGCGTTCGTGACGTTGCAAGGACCTCGTCAACAGCTAGGGAGCTGACCTGGTATATTATGCGGTGCGTGAAGGAGATGCAGAAGTTCTGGTATGGCCAAGATCTCCAAGGTGGTGCGCGGACCATGGGACCCAAGTGGGTCGAGGCTTTGGAGAAGAAGCAGACACAGTTCGGCCGTACGTCGCACCTGCTCCACTTGAAACCCCCCCCCCCCGCGTTAAGCCCATTCGATAGAGAGACAACCATCGGCGGTCCTGGATCTGTCATGTCTGCTCTTGACGGGGCGCGCTTCGGAGGCTCTCAGCGATTTTCTGGGGAGTGGGGAGCAAACAACCGAAAGGGTGAGTGGAACGAAGAAGATGCCAAGGCCGGATCTCACACGCCACGTGTCAGGGGATGAACAAATGGGAGTCCACCGTCTTCGAGGCGTTACTGAAGGTGCGAGACTATGCCGAGAAGCGGGTCGTACCCGCCGCACATCGGCTACACCTCATGGTAGAGGAGGTGCAAGGGTGGGCCCAAATGTAAAGGGATCTGAAACACCTAAGAGGTTCTTTTCGCTGATCGTGCACACCGTTAGGCCGACTTTTGCGTTCTGTGAATTCTCGGCGAGTGAAGCAAAGGGGTGTCTGCAGGCAATCGAAAGGGTCATCATGATTGGGAACTGGCTCGCTAAAACGGCACGGGTGGAACTCGCCCACTTTCGGGAGTTCATGGGCTGGCTCCGGTACGGTGAGATCAGCGAGCTGGTACGTCCGAGGTTCGTGGCTAATAAGGGCGGGTGATGGGTCGGGTTCACAGAGATCGCAAAGAACGCGCAGGCGCCAGATTCACAGGTTCACATCCAGCCTCGGTATGATATCATGCAAGCGAACGAGTACATGATGTCTGGACTTGCGGAGAGCGTTCTCGATAAGTGGTTTTCTGGACAAGCTCCGAAGTTCTCACTGGAAGAACTGGGGAGCGTAGGAGAAGGGAGAGGTGATTTAACTCAAGTCATGGAGCGGGCACGCAAGGTGGCAAACGATCCGTCGGGGATCGAATGGCAGCATGTGCGTTCATGTCCCGTATGATGGGATGATGATATGAAATGGGTGAGCTAATTTGGTTGTTCACGGCGTCGTGGGTCGTTAGGAAGTGAAACGGAGAGATCTGAGCGGGCTGGATCGGAATCTGGAGTTGTTGGCCCAGGAAATCGCGCTCCGAGGCTCTCGGTTATTCAGCCGCACAACGAGCGCGGGATGTGCCTCGGCTTCTGTTTCACACGAGCACGGGGACTCGCACTTTACGGCCGCTGGGGATGTGCGGGTGGGAGAAGGCGAACGAATTGTGATACGTGAACGGACTACGAGGGATGGGGAAGAGGTGCGATTTTCTGTACCCTGACCTCGTTTCGAAGTGGGATTGATGAGAGTGGAACAGGGTGTTGGAGTGCAGCAGCATTTGGCAATGTGGATAACTGGAAGAAGGGCCAACAACCGTACGTGGTGCGGAGAATACAGTCGGAAGGGGTTTGGCTCAAACACGTGGCAGTCCTCCTCATTGTCCGGGTTTGCTACAGGCTAGAGGTAGGAGGGGGGGCGCCGGAGGGGATCAGCATTGCGTTGGGCGAGTGCAGCCACGGCTCGCAGTCAATCGATATCATGGACGCGGACTTCTTTGATGAGTCCTTGTTGGTGATAGCGTTTCGGAGCCAAGGGGATGGTACGAGCCTGAGGTAATCAGATTCTGCAAGCAGCTGATCGAACGGGGGCTTAGATTACTCCTCGTCGAACGTTGGGACTGCCAATTACGGGGGGCTCGAATATCGAAAGCGGCCGGTTGACGTAAAAGGAGTGACAAGGGAAGGACTGATGGTAGACGCACTCGAGGAGTGGAGAGGCGGCAAGGTGAGCTCTTGGTTTCGCAGGAGGGGGGGAAGCTGATGGGATCGGGGCGCAGCTTGGGACCGTCCGGATGGAAATAGCGGCCGGTCACCGGCAACTCACGGCTCGGGCGGACGAAGGGATCGAGCTGGCCCTGAAC
>QFEV01000075.1:1413-12988 GCA_003316405.1 Thelephora aurantiotincta
AGAGGAGTCAAACTCGAGGTGTGATGGGCGATAGGTGGGCAGGAAGACGATGACCGTGTGGTGGATTATGGTGAAGATCGGCGCGAGTAACAAGAGGTAGTGCGATGATTGTCCTTTGTCAGTGGCTGCCAGGCCTGTAAACAGGTCAGCTACTGAGAGACCTCATGACAAGAGGTCCTCACCAAGGACGATAAAGGAGACAACCGCCGAGACAACGATGAACCAGAAGTGTGTCAACAAAAACATGATGCGAATTCCGACCAGAATTTTGAAATAAACTGAAGGGTTGAAGAAATCCGACTGTAGATGTGGGTGGAAAGAAAAATAAAATAACGGTCAGAGGATGTCGAAGGCACAACAGTGGGGGGATTGTGTGCGATGTCAGACGAGTTGGAAACGTCACGGGCGCGGGGCGGGAACGTCGGACCTCCCGTGTCCAAGAGTCGCTTGGGGTGCCTCGTCTGATGCCTGTTGTGCGAGGGAGGACGGAAAGAGAGGCGAGCACGCGGGCGGAGTGAAACCAAGGATGTTTTATCAGGTTGTGATCTTTGGGAGCGTGAGAACGACTCCATTGCAATCAGTCCTTCCACATCTGATGGCTGTGTTTGGGGCCCGTCCGACAATAGACCAATCACCCAAACAGGTTCCAGTTTGAATGACGGAAGGGGGTCGCGAGGCGGGAGGTGGTAGCGCCTCCTCACCGGCCTCGCCTGCAAGGGAATCAATAGACCGGCGGTGATCTTCCCCAACTGTAAAGAAAAAAGTCGGGACTGCCGCATTCAAGGTACCTCGTATCAGACGAATCTCACCGGACCGCCGCTCGCTCATATCAACCCGTGGAGTGCTTTGCGCACACGCAAAGTGATGCCTGGTACACACATCCTGGAATGAAACCGATTTTCGTCAGTGGATTTGATGGACGTGATGGAAGATTTCACTGGTCAACTCCTGGTCCGTGCTACTTTAGTCACCACAAGGGTTTAGGTCCACATGGTTCGTTTGTGTGACGCCAACGAATATCTGCAGTTGGACTAGCTGTCAGGTAAGTCGTATTTGCAAATGGAGAGAGGTCATAGACATGGTGGAAACCGGTTGTTCCGACGTACCTTCGGTGAGCCCGCGTTTCGAATCAAGGACAGGACTCTGCGAGAGTCCGCACGTCGCCTCCGTTACAGAACGTGTCAAACCAACTGTTGATCGTTCCAGGAAACACAGAGGAGGCGAAGACAACGCCCTGCAATGGGGACTTTTGGTCAATTAGGTCGAAATCAGTGCACGCGCAAATTTCAAACTGACCATCATTTTGCGACCCCCGCTGGGTATGCTATACGCAAGGGAATTCGAGACTCAGTTAATCTAGCGAATATCTGACCTCTATAGAATTCTACTTCAGACTCTCGTCAAAGACTCGGGGCTCGATTAGCCACAATTTACAAATAAACGCAAACAAGAGCCCCCGCCGCCCGTGTTGCCGCCGTCGCTATTCTGCCTTTCCCACTTCACTCAGGTGGTGCCGGCAGAGCAAAGGAGACATGCCCCGAATCATCTTCGTCAGTGGTTTCCATCCGTCTACTCGTGCGAGGGATCTGGCTCATGAGTTTGAGCGGTGAGTATTTCCTTTTTCTCTTTTGTTATTTTTCTTAAGGACTTGCCTCCGTCGTCAAGGTATGGTCCTCTAGTTCGATGTGATGTGCCTGCCCCCAGGAACCCTCGCGCTCATTCCAACCCGTAAGTTCACAGTCCTTCTCAACCCTCCCTACCAGCACGCGTTCCGGGTCCAAAAAAAATCACGGAGGGTACAACAAGCGGCGAAACGACAACCGAAAACGACATTCAAGTCTCGATTTCGATTTCTTTTCGTTCCGATTTCGCGACCGTTCTGCGTGCCCCGTGCTACGTATACCATGAGGCGGTTTTAAACGATACACGATGTTCACGGTCGACGCGACGACTGCGAGTGGTCAGCCCGTTCGAGTTTTCTGTTTGGTGCGGACGACGACGGCGACCTGCCCCACTTGGTTTTCCCATCTCCATCTCCCATCGTTTCGCGCGCGCTCCAGTCCCCTCTCTCCCGAATCCGATTCCGTCGAATGACTATCGCTCAACGAACCACTCTCGAACCAGCTACGCCTTTGTCGAATTTCGAAGTACCCGCGATGCTGAGGACGCCTACAACGACATGTACGTTCCTCAATCTGCAAGTGTCCCTCTCCGACAACTCACTGCGACATCCAGGCACGGAAGGCACCTCGATGGACATCGCCTGAGCATCCAGGTTTGTAATATCCCCTATCTTCCCCTATCTGTACAGTCTTCACTGACGTTGTTACTCAAGTGGGCTAAGAATCCGCCGTCTTCCGTTTGGCGCTATGACCGGGATAGGAGGTCACCACCACCCGCCTACAGGTCCCGTGAAAGGTCCCGCAGCCCCCGTCGCCGCAGTGAACGCGAGAGGGAACGCGTCGATGACAGAGACAGGGATAGAGACAGAGACAGAGATCACAGGGATGATAGGGACAAAAGGCGGAGGAGTCCTTCCCCCACTTTTGAGAGGAGGCGCACTCCGAGTCCTGACAGGAGGGGAACCAAGGATCGTGTCGATGACCGCGCGAGGACTCCCCCTCCTCCTGAAGATCTGAGGAAGGAGGATACCAAGGCTGTCACTCCCCCTTATGATCGTTAATGGCGTGCAACCCACGTCGGGATCGCTTGGTTGGATCACAGCTGAGCGGTCTTTTTTCATCCTTCTTGTGTGATACATTAACCCATGCACTCTGCCATTTATCCTTTCGTCTCTTCTTACCCTCCCTTTCTCTTGTCCCTTGCCTCTTAGTTTCTTTTCTCCTTCCTTTTGAAAAGTTGTTCACGCATCGACCCATCGTCCACGGAGTTGGGAGGGGCGGAGGCGTGGTTCTTACTCTAGTATCGTCTATCCCATGGCCCTATATTAAGTATTGTCGCCTTCAAGAGAATATGATAAAATATGAACATACAAAAATATCGTGCAAGTCGTACAGCGGGTTATCAGCACTGCTCTAGCTCCGAGGACGGGGATGGCCGTGATCTCCACTCTACCTATGTTGTCTTTGTTCTCCAATGAACGCGTTTATCGCTATCGGACATGGCTTTTCTGCCCCGATGTCGTCCGTCTGCCTCCCTATGAGGGTTAAAGTCCGTTCACGATCTTCAGATCGGACGTTAGTCTTGCGAGACGGACGGCAAGCGTCCTCGCGTGTACGCATTACCCCGGCGGTTTGTCCATTAGCTTCCGACGGAGCCGACGTTGACCATATACCTCAGGCTCGTTGTTTTCGTCCGTCAAGACTCCATACTGTTTAGTTCCAATCTTTAGTGAGTTTTGTCGATGTTTTCTCGCTTTCCTTGTGTACGTGGGGTTCACAGCTCATTCTTTGTCCGTCGGTCTTCGATTGCCCAGACTTTCCATGGGTTTCTGGGGAACGGGGTTTACCAGTACCATGGCGGTACCTGCCTTCTGTCCGAAGGGCTACCTTGAGCTCGACGCTTTCGTATAAAAGAACGTGGTTGCGGGACTGTGAGGATCTTAGTTCCCCACCTCCCCACCACTTTCAACAAACGTTCAGCCCTTCGTCGTTGATCCAAGCCACGGGTCAATCATTATGGTCTTAGCCAACCTCCCACACCCCCCACTCGTTTCTCGCAACGGCCATTCCAGACCTGTAGCGGTCGTGACGGGGTCTTCGCAAGGGCTCGGTCTCGCTATCGTCCTTCGACTCGCAGAAGACGGGTGTGACGTCGTCGTCAACGACTTGCCCTCTAAGCTTTGTGCCATGGACGAAGCGGTTCGGCGTGCCGCATCAAGAGGAGCGAGAGCTGTGGCCGTGGCCGCTGATGTGTCCCACGAAGATGAAGTGAAGAGGTTGGTCGAGGCCACCGTGGAAAAGTTTGGAAAGTTGGATATCGTGAGACCTCCATTCTCATATCATTGGTCTGGCGGCTATTTGACTGATTCTTGTGTAGATGGTGGCGAACGCCGGGGTGGTAGTTATGAAACCCCTCCTACAAAGTTGAGGAAGTACCTTGCCCATCAGATCCACAAACCTGACGCGAAGTCCTCGCTCAGCATCCCTCGACGATTTCGACTGGCTCATGAGCATCAACTCCCGCGGCGTCATGCTATGCTTCAAATACGCCGCTCAACAAATGATTAAACAGGGTGGAGGGGGGAAAATGATCGGTTTGTCATTTCAGCTCAGATCCGCCACCACCGGAAACCTTGGCAGAGTCACTGACGAGGGGTGAACGCATACACATTTCAGGTGCCTGTTCGGTGGCAGGGAAACGAGGTAGGTTTAGTTTTTGGAGGCTGGCTCGTTACAGTCGGCTGAATTTGACTTCGAAAAGGGCTGCCGAATATTTGTGCGTACAGCATGTCAAAATTCGCTGTTCGTGGGCTGGTGCAGTCACTTGGTGAGCTTGTATCCCCGGTTCAGCAAATCCCTGAAGTTGATCTTCGGTGCCGTGTGGTGGTTACGATTCGCGTCTGCACGCGAACAGCGCAAGAGCTTCGAGAGTATGATATTTGCGTTAACGGGTATGCCCCTGGAACAATCCAGACCGACTTGGGTACGCATGGTTTTCCCTCTGTGTTCGTGATACCTGTCTTCTCAACGGCTCTCTGTAGCTATCGAAGCTACGAAAATTGCGGGAGACAAGACTATCCAGGAGGTGAGTCGAATTCCATCTCATCCCGCTCTCTGGTCGGCGTCTGAGTGACCGACGGCAGATGATTGGGTTACCTGCGAGCACGCCTCGGGGTCGACCAGAAGACATCGCTTCACTGGTCAGCTACCTCGCAAAACCGGAGTCGAAATTTTTGACCGGTGAGTCACTTCGTTTTCGCCTCTGGCCTGATTCTATCGTTGTGGTGATCGGGGTCCCATTAGGTTCACACTTGGGACAGACTTGCTGATTCTTTTTCTTCTAGGTCAGACAATCACGATGGACGGAGGTGAGTTGAGATTCCGTTCTCTTCAGAGGCCAATCCGAAATTTATCGTCGTGCTGACGCGTCTCCCGGTTTTAGGGGTAATCCTCGATTGAAGTGGAAACCCCGGACGTG
This sequence comes from Thelephora aurantiotincta, assembly GCA_003316405.1. NCBI lineage: Eukaryota > Fungi > Basidiomycota > Agaricomycetes > Thelephorales > Thelephoraceae > Thelephora > Thelephora aurantiotincta. Next base: position 6,514 of record QFEV01000075.1, read on the forward strand.
ATTTGAAGGCGGTTAGGTGTTTGTTTGCTTGCTCGCCTACAGATTCTCTCTTCAACGCACAAGTATGTGGTCCGTGTGAGGATTCACCTTCCATCTCGAGTTTTTGCTTGTCATATAGTACGAATACTTTGTTCACATCGTCCTATGCGAAAGCTTGTATACGCGACTGCGAAATGGGAACTTTTTATTCTGGATTTAAAAGACAAAAAAAACTGTTACAACGAAGACCAGACTATACACAATAGCTCATGCGGACTATGGGCTGGTCGGGACTGGGTCTGTCGACGTGTTAATCTGCCAAAACTTAACCGATCCACTGTCAGACGCCGAGGCAAGGGAGAAGGGGGAGGAAAATGCGAGTGAGTTAATGGTATCGGTATGACCAGTAAAGGTCTTGATAAAACGAGGGCTAGAACTAGTAATGTCCCAAACATAAATGGTGTAACCAATGGCACCAGCAAGATACTTGCCATCAGGGGAGAAATTACAGCAACGAACCTGACCATTGGCCACCCGAAATTCGGCAACAACCTCTCCAGAATCAGATTTTTGAACTGTAGCCACCTCCCCTTTGAAAAGAACAAAATGTGTTCTGTCTGAGGAGAAAGCAACCAGAAGGGCTGCCTCTTCTTTCTGGATTTGGCCAGTGCTGACATCCCACCACCGCACAGTCTGATCATTAGATGCAGAGATGAGGGTTTGGGAAATTGTAGGAGAGAAGCCAACATAGTTGATTTGACTGTTGAGTGACTTGAGGATGTGATGGCACTCCCCTGTGCTGACATTCCAAAAGCGAATGGTCTTGTCCTGAGATCCTGAAGTAATTGTGGTGGAGTCTGGTGAAAATGAGACAGAAAGAACCCAATGGGCATGGCCATAGAAGGTCCTGATAACCCCACCAGTTTGGATGTCCCAGAGCTTGATGGTTTTGTCATCACTTCCAGATACAAGTAGGGTCCCATCTGCTGAGAAGGCAAGTGACCTTACCCAATCACTATGTCCAGAGAGAGCAGATGTATGGGTTCCTGTGATTGCATCTAGGATGACAATGTTGCCAGAACCCAAACCAACTGTGACTATATCCCCCTGGCACACTAGGGCTACTGCACGGCTGTTGAAGGAAACTGTGCGATAACAGGCTCCCCATTCAGTTGGGCGGCCTGCAATCACCTTAGCTTCTTCTGGGATCTCTGTGGCATAGTAGTCATGGAGCCAAGATGAAGAAGGGGAGAATGGGAGGGCATAATGATAGATCTTGGAAGGGGAAGTGGAGATTGTGTCAAAGTATTCCAAGATGAAGCGTTGGCTGTCACCTGCCCACTTGCAGACACCACCTGTCTGAGGGAGATAAACGTAGGTTTCTGTAAGTAATGTGACCAAAACTCACTGGGATATACCACTGCTGGATGTCATTAATAGAATGGACACTTGCATCAAGGTTCCCAATAATGATAAGGACCTCAATCCAAAACAGAAGGTGCATTGTGAAGAATTTGTCAACAGCCTTTTGGACTCTCTCAGCATCGGGGCTGCTGCTCGAGATCTTCATAAGGTGTTTTGTCCAAAATTGGCAGGCATATTCCAATGAGTCTCCGATGTACTCCTTCCGACGATCAGAGAGATCATCAACCTTGCTGAGGACAGTGTAGCTGTCCAGATTGCAGATGTTTCGCTTCAGCTTCTCTTCCATCAGATTGAGGCATGAAAGGAGAATTTCCGCGTGATGAACTGAAGGGTCTACAAAGAATCGCGCATCTTGACATCGCCCTGGGTCCATGAGGAAGTCGGAGAAGGATTTATGGAAGACATGGATCGAATCCCCTGCGTCCTCTGGGATAAGGAGAAGGGAATGGAGAGAGTTGAGGGCGGTTGAGATGTGAAATGGTGTGTCGAAATCACGCAGGAGATCCGCAAGACCCTTCATTGAAAGCGGGTTGGAGACCAGCAATACGGCCCCGACTGCGGACCTGAACCGGCGGTACACTTTCCGGTCATCCAATTCATGGTTGTCTGGGTTCAAGTCGCTGAATGATTGCCTCAGGATCTCCGTGTAGAGCAGGTCGATTCCGGACTTCCCCTCGTGAGTGGTTTGGCGTGGGAGCGAGACAAGGAGAGCTAGCCTCTCCTGTGGCCAGTGGTGCCGAGATGTGACAAATTTGGCAACCGTTGACGCGTAGATAAACAGACCGGCTGCCTTTTCACAGAGAATATCGATATCGGATGAGAGGGGCCAATCTTCTGTGAAATCCCAGTGGATTCGTTGTTTGGCTGCGTTGGTTAAACGGGTTTTGAAGAACAGTTTTATGTCGGCATCCACCGTGGCGCGTTTGACGTCGTGAAGTTTGAGTACTTCCGTGATTGGTCGGAGGGCCGGCAAACGGAATCCGGACAGAATACGTGGTTCAGGTCGCCCAGTGATGAAGAATTTGACGAAGGGTATCTGCTCGACGTAGCGGGAGAGTATCGAGAGGATGGCAGAAGCAGGTTCTTTGTCGCGACACTCGTCGAGGGCGTCAATGATGATAAGCGTGGAGATCTTTGTAGCCTTGAATGGGGTAAGAATGAGCTTTTCCATCTGTGAGCAGAGTGACTCCTGTCCGACATCGGCGCTCGCCCTTAGGACCGGAAGTAACTCCTCTCGGAAAGGCGGATACCGATAGGCGAGCTGGAAGGCGAGGGTTGGGAAGATCAACTGGAGGTTGCTCCTATTCTCGAAATCCCGCGAACAGAAGAAGCTGGCACCAAGCTTTCCGTCCGCAAAACTCCTTTCGGCAAACGTTTGAGCAATGGTCGTTTTTCCTGTCCCCGCCAAACCATTCAGCCAGAACACGCGGTGGTCCTGTTCGTCCATCAACCAATGCTCAAGCTGGGAGAGGATGTCCTTCCGCGTTCCCTTAAGGCATCCTTCCCTGTTCCCAGAACGGTGGCTGGCATTCGGGGTATGATGCATACCGTTCAGCAGGATGAGGTCCACCGTTCCCTATTTATTTGTTACTACATGTGAGTAGACGGATGCCAGGCAATAATACTCACAACTATCCGGCAGTCTTTGTCATAGATATCTTGCCGTAACGACGTCTGATGCAGATATTAGTTAAGGGGAGAGCGAGCACCCTGAGGACAAACCTGATACTCCATCATCGTATCGCGAATATCTTCAACCAGACCTCCAAGTTTGTCCGCATTCCCGACGTCGTTGAAAAAGCCCTTGGTCCTTCCTTGGTCTACCAATGGCTTGAGTTCTTGGTCAATGCTTTCCAATTTCCTTATAATCTCTCTGTGAGACTTGCTTTGACCCCGGGGAGTGTGAGCTTACCGTCCCAGCTCTTTCCTCCTTTCTTCTTCCTCCACGTCGCCGCCGGAGACAGGCGCGCAGAGCAAGGTAGACAGAGCTTTGACCCTGGGTGCCAACGACTCTATTGTTTGCTTATTTGCCATTGTTCGCTGGGGCGCCTGTGAGCGTTGCGGCTAGTACATACGGGAGGACGGACGTACCTCGCAGTTTTCTAGAATATAGCAGAGACCTCCCGCAAGAGATTTTAGCGGAGGGAAAGCATCTGCGGATTCCTTGACCCCACGGAGGAATACGGCCGCAGCAAACGCAGTTGACTCCCCATCTGATTCTTTCTTATCTGCAGGAGCGCTTGACCCTACGCCGTCGCGGGGGCGCGCAACTTCTGGTACATGCTCAGGAACACCGGCGGTGTCGACATTGTCTGCGGGAATGATCAGGTACAGCGACCGGAATGACCTTGTTCACACACCCTCGGGTCTCCTGACATTTGAATCCGAAGATGCAGATGGGAGTGGATCGGCTTCGTTGACTTCACTTTTGTATGGTTGCCGGGGTAGGGGGGAGCGAGCACGTCTAGGACGGACCCGGTAGTCCGCCATGGCATCGCGGATATCCTCGATCAGATCGTTAAGTTTGTCCACATCCCTGGTCCTGCTCAAGGATCGCGTGATCTTGCCTCGCTGTTCCAATAGGATGAGATCTCGGAGAACATTATCCAGTTCCCTGGTAAGCGGTACACGTCAGACCGACCCTCGACCTCGGAGGGTGTAGTTACCGTTTGAGGACCATCCTCTTCTCTTCTTCAACTTCGTCCTCGGGAGCAGATAGGCTGAGCGAATGTGCCAGCCCTTCGACTTGAGGTATCAACGATTCTACCGTCTCACGACAGCCGGTCGTTCGCTAGGACAACCGTAAGCGCCACGGGCGGGATGGTACGGGAAAAATGGACCGTACACTGCAATAATTCAGGATGGCGGAGAGAGTCCTCGCGATGGACTTGAGAGCGGAGAAGGCTTCAGGAGACTCTGTGACCGTGATGTAAGACTCGGCTGGGGCATGTGTAGCGGGGTTCTTGTTTGGTTCGTTCTCGCCGACTGCACTTGGCCGAGCGGTGCCCTTTGGGGGTTGAAGGTGTTTGATTTGTCTTGCCTTGACGACGGTTCGGGTTTGACGGGAAGTGGGAGGGCGGTCTGTGTTGCGCAGGAGGGAAAGTATAGTTAGAGGAATCGCCTAGAACAAAACCGTTGACATGCCATGAGATCCCATATCATCAGAGCTGTAATCAGGCTCGGGAAAGCCCTGATAGACAGGGTAGGATACACTCCACTCCGACGTAGGTGGGGGAGGGTCATTAAATTCAGGAAAGCTCCGATAGACAGGGTACTCCGATGAAGGTAGAGGAGGGTCATTGAACTCAGGAAAGCCTCGGTGAATAGGGTGGAATAAAGACCGTTCCGGTGAAGATGAGGGAGAGTCATCGGGTTCAGGAAGGCCGCGGTAGGAATAAACTGGGATGGGCGGGGGTGGGGCCCACGGGGGGGAAGGTGGGCGAACAAGGTCGGCAGGAGTGAGGACGGGGCCGGGGTAGGGTATACCCCATTCGGGGGAAGGTGGACGAGAGGTCTCTGGTACCTCTGGAATAGATTCGGGCTCGTTCCCGGCCTTGCTTCGCGCTCGACGCGTTTTTTGCGGAGAGAAGAGGTCTCGCAAACCCATGCCGTCGAGTGAGCGCAACGAAAGATAGCAAAGATAGTGGTACCGTACAACGGCAAATAGTTGGCCCCGTGCGCGTGATCTAACCTGAGGCGAATCCCAAGGCTATGCAAAATCTCCGTCTCAATTGTACACACCATCCGCCCAGGATCACTCTAGGCCGGTCCCTATCAGATATCTCTCGGCATGATTACGACCATTCACACTGACGGCCCCGTCCTCACACCCACGAAGTGGGTGGGATCCACTCTGGCTTTCGATAGCGTTGTGAATCTGTTCGTAGGAGTTCTAGGAAATCTATTCGTTTGCAAGAACATCGCGCGCGCGGCTGCCTGTTGTGGATTATGCACTGTGCAGGAATGATTGTAGGTAAACTATTCGGACCACCCTCAGGAAAGAAAGTTTCCAACGACACCCGACTACTTTACCAGTTTTCTCTGCAGAGTGATGTATGCCGTACGTATATACCTCATCGATTTCAAAGTCAAACACGGTCGGGGTCCCGCCTGCTCTCAAGTCCGGAGAGGACTGATAAGATATCTTTTCTAGATCTTTCTCTAGTGGCCGTCGCTGGGCACTCGAATCAATTGTGATGATGCCGGCGTTCACGTCAAGGGGGCAGTCAGTACTCTGTCATCCATCGAGCGACCTCTCACAGTGTCGACTACAATCGAATTCGTAGAAGAGTTTTGGAGTCGAAATGTTTGCGCTCAAACGACTTCTATGGAGACCATGATACAGTCCATCTGAACCCCTGCGGATGAGATCACACTGCGAACGTTTATCACCACAGCTCTGGACTGGTGCTTCGCCGACCAACCCGGAAAGTCCCCCTGGCGGCCGTGACCGCACCTGCTCACCCCATCCACATTCGATCGGACCGATCGCCAAGGGTCTCTGGCGGTACATTAGGCCATTAACTCAACCCCACGGTTCTTTCTCGCAGATACACTGGTTTCATAGCGTGGTATGCCAGGATGCGTATCGTACAGCAACAACAACAGCAAACACCGTGCAGTGCCAGGGCACCAAGCTCCAGAGTTCAGGAAATAAACCGAGAACCAGGGCAACGGCACGCCAAGTTATGTAATCAGGGGCCCCTCCAACTCACTCCCTGAAATCCAGCACTACACTCCCCAAATCCTGTCCTTCATAGAGGAATACTCCCCGAACCTCAGCACTGTTCAACTCGAGCCCGATTTCAAACTCTGTTACAAACCCAATTGTCAACTATCATTCTGCATCGGAAACCAACGACGGACTCCCACCTGTGTAAAATCCGTTCTGTTGTGGCATTTTCGAATTCTCTTGGAAGGCGGGTAACTCTCCGAGGTCTATGGTCCACTTACATAGTTCTGAGATATCCCCCTGTAAAACCCCGGGTCATGTGTGTAAGCTGCAGGAACCCAGGATAAAGAATAATAGAGGGAGAAAAACCCTAGCCACCAACACGCACGTACCTCGTCG
>QFEV01000077.1:542-21835 GCA_003316405.1 Thelephora aurantiotincta
CCAGCCCAATCCTTGGTCCCCATCCCCGTCCGACAGGTATTTCAATTCACCAACCCATCTTCGCAAATGTGGTCCCCTCACTTACACAGTCCAGGCGATGTTGAAATCGCTCTACGACCATTTTGTGGTTCTGTACCACAAGATATTGCCGACGAACCCGACCATTGCGAATGAACACTCGCTTAGGCAAGAGCAGGAGGTCTACGACAACTCGAACAAGCTTACTTATCGCAATGTATGACTTGCGGTTATAGACACCTGAGGATATCCTGTTGATCGTGTCTCCTAGGCTGTGATTTCTAGCATTGCGTCTCTCAAGAGGAGAAATGCACCCCAGTCCATCAGGGATCCAACGGTTGGGACAGAGGGTGACCTCGCTGCCCGGATAGAAGCCAAAAGAGCTATACAGTCCCTTCGACTGACGGCTTCTCACCTCCAACCGTACCTCCTTTCAAGAGAGGACATGATCACTTGGGGGTACGTGGTTGACATCCCTGAAGGTCCTGGAGGGGACAAGCCGAGCGAGGAAGGTGGCGCGATGAAATGCGAGCGGTGTAAACAGCCAAAGCAAGTCCGACGTATGGAAGGAGCCGAGGAATGTGTCTATCACTGGGGTCGACTACTCGCCAAGAAAATCGGCGGTAGGGCATAAAAAAGGTTTGATTGCACTGACTGATGCTACTCGCTACAGGTGAGAAAGTAAGACAATACACATGCTGTTCGGCTCTATCCACTACAGATGGTTGCGTCCGTGGCCCTCACGTTTTTTACGAATCTAACCCCGCAGATCTCCACAAGAGACACGCGTTTACGCACACCCGTCCCCCAGACGCGTACCAACCGGGTGCAACACTCGAGGTCGTGGCATTAGACTGCGAAATGATTTACACGACAGGTGGGATGCGCGTCGCGCGGGTCTCTGTGGTTGACGGGGATGGGAAGGAGGTTTTTGATAAATGCGTGAAGATGGATGAGGGTGTACATGTCATGTTGGTTTCTTTTCGCTCCTTTACCTCCCTCCGACCCTTGTTCTCATTACATCGCTGGCGTGCAGAGACTTTAACACCCGGTTCTCGGGCATCACGCCGGAGATGTACACTACGTCCGCTCTGCAGCCCCTCGTAGACATCCGGAAATCGTTGGACAAGCTGATCAGCTCCGAAACCATCCTCATAGGACATGCTCTTGAGAATGATCTCAGGGCGCTTCGGATGATTCACTTCCGGAACGTCGACACCGCTATTATATTCCGGCATCCGGCTGGACCGCCATACAGACGGGCACTGCGGGATTTGTACGCTCTTCCTCAGACAATCTTTGTGGGAAGGAAACCTGAGTCATTCCTTGTAGGGCCAGGGAACATCTCGGAAGGGCCATTCAAACGGGTGGAGCGAACGTCGGTCACTCCTCCGTAGAAGATTCTGTGGCAACCCTCGATCTCGTAAAATGGCACGTCATAAACAAACCACCTCCACCTCCCATGCGAACTTCGAAACCCTCACCGCCGACCACTGCTTCCACTTCAGAGACACCGGCGAGCCAGAAGGAACAGAAACCCCCACCAACGGTGGATGATATCCCGTTTTGATCTCTCGTATTTCTTGTACCCTATATATATAGTTTCTCTCGTAATCTCGGGCACCCTTGTGTTTCAGTTTACGCTAAAAAAAAGCTTTATTGAGTCTTCCCAACGGGAATCCTCAAGAATCCCGATCATGACATGTATCGAAGCGATTCAAACCGTTTGACGACGCAGCGGAAAGCGTACACCGCATAAGTGTAAGTAATCCGACTGTCAAGCTCCGAGGCCTGTCCTTATGATCCGCCGCTCAAGAAGTTCGCTGCGAGTTCCAAATTCAATACAGATTTTTTTCTCGTTAGTGTTTCCCATCAAATGCCGAGGATCGGGGTGTGGGGGAAGACGCACCACTTCTTGAACCGAGACGGGCGAGTGTGTCCTCGCTGTTCTCTTGATCTTCTATGCTATCTGATTGAGTCACCTGTACCGGCCACGTAAAGGGTCAGAAACGGTATCACCGCACGGGGAACGTGAGAAGACTAAAGGACGGAAGAGGGGAGGGAGGAAAGGATAAGCCCCCCACCCCAGTTGTCCCGTCATTTTGAAAACATACTACTCACCACGCGGAGGACGGATTTCTTCGATGATTCTTGAAGCTCCCCGGCGATGATCAGCTCGTCCAGAACCGAATACGCCTTTTGGAAGTTGAAGATCCTAGATCCCGCACCGGTACACATCCCCAGAGGTAAGAACGGCGTGGACTTTTGCCGGTAATTACACGACTGGGACCTACAAATCTAATTCACACACCTACAAGAGACATTGAGAATGAAGATTGAGGAGGGAATATTGTGGATGGGAAAGGGAGACTCACGTTCCCGAAATACCGATCCAAGACTTCGACGTAGCGGTGGACGATCTCCAACGTCACGAGTTCGTTGTCTCCCGCTGAGATACCACATACGAAGAAAAGTGAAGCGTATCGTCTGTATACCACCTTTGTGTCTAGAAGAAAGAACGCACTGTTAGTACGATCGAAACGCGAAGTACCCAAGGCGTGACAGGGTCTAAGAACAAGCGTCAAAGGCTGGCGCACCCTTGTACTCCAAAAAATTACACATCTTCGTCCGCCTTGCGAGCACGAGTTGTGTGACGTCCTTGACGATCTTGGCTTTGGCTTTCTGTGACATCGTAGTGAACCATTTCTGTAACCTGACTTTCCCTTTTGAATCCAGTATTTTCAGAATGTATTCTCGAGGGAGGAGTGGACAGGGCCAAAGGTGGCCAGACACATCTCCGCACCTTGTCGAGACACGAGGAGGATGTAGTTGATCATGGTGTTCCCGGGCTGAGGTTGCGTCTGCCGATCTCGATCAAATCAGGCGGCGCCATGATCTGGTACGCCGACTACGAGTTTACAAGACACAAGATGTAAGGGCTCCCAACACACATCTAACGACGACCAGCAATCCCATTAATCCATCGAGCATCGGGGGGGAGCTGCAAGAGTGTCGGCTCCCAACACAGTAGCTTGAATCTGGGTTACGACATCGATGTTCCTTTCCCAATCCCCCATCGATTAGCCTCTAAAACCTAAGCGCCAACCATAAACTCTAACAAGCAAGAACTGTCAGGCCGTCCGAACACAATGTACCGCACAGATGGCAGGGTGTCGACAAGAACGGGTTCGTCTAGGATCTCAGGAGGAACGAGCGGTGAGAAATTCTACAAGCTCGTGTCACCTTAGCCTTAGCCCATGGTGTATGCAATCTGGAAATTGAAGATTCTATGGAGGTGAGTTTGGACTCCCACAAGAATTTACTGGAAAACTAGCGGACTCACATGTCAAGCTTGGTAACCTAGACAATAAAACACGGTAACGCTGAAGAAAAGCCATACAGAACGGGAGAACAAAAGACTCCCGTCCCCGAAGATCTGGTCGAGGCTTTTGACATACCTGTGTATGGTCCTGAGCATGTTCAGCTCGTTCCCACCGGCTGTCACGCCACACACGAAATACAAGGACGTGTAACGACGATAGACCACCCCAGAATGTAACCAGATCACGGATCAGTTTCAATCAGACAGAGCGTAGGATCGAATCCGCGAGTAAAACCGATGTCGCCCTGGATACTCGAAAGAGTTGCACCGTTTTGGCTTTCCGAGCCAGAACGAGTTGGATAACGTCTCAGAGGATTCGCTCCTTGATTTCCTCGTCCACAACGGGGAACTCTGGTGTGCGCTCGGTACGGTTGCGCATCTGCTTGTCTCAGCTAGCTGCGGGGAGGGTTTGACGGCATCCTACGACGGCCTGGTAACCCGTGGTATAGGCAGAGGCGGCGTTTGTGAGCCCAGGGTCCAGAGAGGGGCGACGGCTGTCGACTCTTTCGCTACCGCTGGTTCGCACTTATCTACACCTGGACGGACAGACGACAGCCCCGCTACGAAGGTGGAGTATTTGTACGTATAGTCCACGCGCCTGATAATGATCCATCATTTCTGATGGAAGCCCCACGCCCGTGGAGTGTGCGGGAGGCAAGACACTGTCGTAAAGGGAGGGTGACATGCCAAGCGCGACGTTGACCAGTGACCAGGTTCCAGCCTTGCATGGTAACAAGCCCTCTCCCCCCTGGCTAGAATCCGACCCCAAATCGAAGTCCCCATCTCTCTAACCCCGGAGGCCTCTATCGTTGTGGACGCAGACGGCTGGCGTCGATCCACAAAGCCTGGTCCAGTCGAACGGCAAGCTCGATTGGCGAGAGTGGGCGCGTCCTGCGCCGAGAGGCGAGCCGGCCGTCGGTGGATCACGGGCAATCGTCGAGGTTGCATTCTACGGAGGGACTAGCACTACTAAGCCACCTCCGACCCTCCGCCGGGGGCAACAATAGACGAGGGCTCTGAGGACTTCAAAGGGGGGGTTCTTCTAGAACCCAAATCGCGAGAGGTGAGATACCTTGGTCTTCTCAACCTACCAATGCGTCGGGGCCAAAAAAAAGGTTATGGTTGACTTGACGTACACTCCCGTCCCGCTCGCTTCAGAAGCTTTCCAACCACTTGTCATTCTTTCCCAGGTGATTATCGGGTGTTTGCCGTCGGTTGGGTCCTATTTCACAGGTCCACCCCGTCATGACACGCGCTTACGGGGCACGTCGTCCGCGGCCAGAGGCGAGAACCCTCGGTTTATAAGAACGGTCCCCTCCTGAATCCTGCCTTCGCGCGTCCGCCTGGTTGTCTGTGATATGCAGCACCGCTCTCCGGTCGAAAGGTTCAAATCCACTAACCAGACCGCGAACGTAAGGTTATTCTCACCCGAGAGCTCCAGCAACGCCTCTAGCTCTTCCACCGTCCGTCACCGCACTTGTATCGGTACGATGAGTTCATCCGTTTCGGCCGTTTCGCCCATCCGCGGGCAGATCTCTCGCGTTTCGAGTTCGGAATCATCTACTGGGTCGTCTTCGGATTCGACCCCACGTCAACGAAGCAAAAAACGGTCTGCTCCGCTCGTGTTTCCATACACTCCGTCTGGGGTCGCAGAGGTGAGTTTCACCCATCCCCTCGCACCCCACTTAAACCGCACCACCCTTCGACCTCGTTAGTAAACTGCTTCCTATACCGTCTCACCAGCCGTACCTGATCGCATCCGAAGCCGAACCTCTAAAATCAATGCCCATCTGTCTAATTCCAAAAGACCATATGCGGCAACTTCCCCCGATCCTCCACCTCGGCTGGTCGATTAACGAAGACAAGCTCCTCGAATGGTGTACCATCGAGGGTTTCTATCGCACCATCACGGACATCAACGGACACCACGTCTTCGATTACACCGGCACAATATCCGGTGCCTTGCGCTACTTCGCGCAGCGCTCCGGAGCGGGCATGTTCGAGCCTTACATCCAGTTGACCTGCCACAGGAGAGAACCGGTCGTCGTCGCTCTCGCGTCGAATTATTCCGTGTCGGACGAGCTGGAGGGGAGGAAGCTGGAGATTTATGCCCTCGGTTCTCTGCTTCAGAGGGAGGGCCTTCTCAATCGGGATTCCAATGCGGCGAGGTGGTATCTCGACTTTAAGGAATGGCAATGGGTCGTTAACAAACCAAGATAACCGCCGAGCCTGCTTCGTCTACCCTCGTTCTCCTTCCGCGGATCCCCCTTCCCCTCCGTGTAACCTATCCTTCCTGCCCCCCACCCCCTGTATTTATGACCATTTGTATATTCTCCCCCTTCATACCTGTGAGAATCATTGTACCATTTCCGCGTCTTACTGCCATCGCTCCACGCTCGCAATATTTACGATTCCTCCCTTATGTTCCTGTACTGTACACCTACTATTACCTGACGACGGACCCTTTCTTGATACTGCTCGCTGCTTGGGTACTTGTAAGGAGAGGAGTTTCACATAATATACACATCACGACTACTGCTTGTTCACCCCTCATCGGGGGCTCTGGCAAGAAAGAACAGAATCACCAGGGACTGTTGACGATATCCGAATGACTCGGGATCAGATGACCTGGAGCGAGTGATGCCCGTGTTGGCCGCTTCAGCTGCTTCTTATTCAGCGCCAGAACGTTATTTTGCAGCGCCACGATCTATCGAAGAGCAAATCAGTGTTTCGGTCCTCACGGCCTGGACGAAGGCCGCGGGGATAGCACAGGCACTCACGATCTCCTTGTCATCTCCGAACTTGAAGTTGTCTTGCACAACACGGTCTTCATACCTAGAAACGTACAAACTGTGAGCAAAGCGAACGCACGATCAAACTACAAGCGAGAGGGACGGACTTCTTGATATGATATTTGTCGAGGTATCCTTTCTTGACTTTATTAAAGTCCCACGCGACGACGTACTCCCCGGTCGAAGTGACAATCGCGTTCTCCTCCTGATTTTCACCCATGTTGAACCTGGGTTCGTGGTCCAGTCAGCCCGAACCCAAAATCAGCGTGTTTCCTCCCTCGACATACCTAGCAGGCGTGAACGAAATCGAGTGATTCATGTACGCCACATGCTCGCCCCTCAATTGCAATCTCCTCGGCATTGGCTTGGCATCAGCAGGGAATGCCCTGTCGAAGCCCAGACTCCCCGCATACTTTCCCTCACCAATCATCGTATCGATCAACAACAGGTACGTTTTAGTCGTTGCCACGATCCACCGTCCGTCTCCGGAGACGTCTATTCCAAGGATGGGATCACCCAGCGCTGGGAGTGCGGTCTTTGCGTTCTTCCCGATGGTGTCGAACAACTTGATGTCTCCCTTATCGCCCGCGATGGCCACTTTCCCTGAACCGGTGGTAGTGACTGCAGAAAACTTGGTCTTGGTCGCGTACTGCTTCATTTCGGTTTGTGTCATCTTGTTCCCAGACAGCCTAGGATCGATCCTGTACAACGCGTTCCCGGAGATACCGACAACCGTCTGTTCTCCCGTCATCTGCGCGTATTTATCCTTCGGTGCGATGTGGTTGACGGGAACGTAATCGTCCACTTTCCACTCCTCTACCACCTTACCTCTCTCGATATCCAAGGCGTACAGGGAATTTGGGGCAGCGTCGTCAAACAGAATCATCTTGTTGTCCGAGTCGTGTAACATGACCTGCCGCCGAGGAGTCAGAAGGTGGAGCGTTGGGCGTTACATGTCTGGATACCTTCTTGGGATTGAACTTCTTGCCTTTTGGATTGGTAACGTTCCCAATTGTCGCGTAATACTTGACTTGTTCTCGGTCCCCAGAGTGTCGGAACACCCCAATGTTGTTGCCCCGTACGACGTATGATCGGTCCCCTTTGAACCCAACGGCGAGTTGGGAGTTCTTGTCTCCCTTTGTAAACGCTTCGGGCAATTCGTCTTCCTCCTCTTCCTGTCCCTCATCCTCCCCTTCTGAGTCTTCGGCTAGAGAGTCATGTCAGTCCGCGCGGAGAGACTGTGGTATATTCCCATTACCATCCAGTTCGTCCAACACTGCCTCCTCTTCCACCTCGTCATCCTCGACGTCGAACATCTCGACATCTTCATTCGACCGCAGCGCATAAGCTTGTTCGTCGGCCTTCGAACACGTTAATAGTGACTTTCCGGCGTGAGCGAAGGGGTTACCTTGGAAGTCGACCAAGGAACCTGATGCAGCGTCTCCCACAGTGCCCTCGTGAATTGCTCTTGAAAGATCGCGTATGACTCCTGGGTAAGGAATCTGAAGCACCAACTGGTCTGGATCCCCTGGTTGTTCATATGGTTCCACGTTAATGACCAAACCTTGGTTGACCACCTCTGGTTCATATCATGGTCGATCTTGTGCCACAGAACAACGCGACCCCTGTCATCTCCCTCTGTCGAACGCGCGATAATCCAATACTCGTAACCGTTAGTTTTGGAATTGGTAGGTAGGCCAACAATAGTGGCCCTGCCATCAGTCTGTTTGACAAAGTACTCTTTCTCGCGATCCCAAAGATGGAGCTCCGCATTGTAGTCGACGAGGGTTGGGTAAGAGTCGAAAGGCGAGGTCGTGGTTTCGGTAGAGGAGGAAGCGGAAGTGGAAGTTTGAGAGGGGGGTTCAGTTGAGACGGCGAGAGATCGCATCTTGGACGTTAGGGAGGCAGTGGCGTCAGGCCCGGAAGATTTCTTTCGTGGTGATTGTTTAGATTTCTGCTTCTTTGGTTCCGGGGGTCTTGAAATCCGACATTAGTCTGTTTCACGAAAACCGGTGGTGCGATGGACTGACTTGTAGATGAACTCCTGAAGATCGTTGTCCGAGAGATGATCGGCCGTTTTCTTGTATTTCCTTTCATACATCGCCCTATACATGCACATCTCGAAGAACTCTTGCGTTGGGTCGTTGGTGCCAATTGCTACGAACTCGAAGAACTCGTCAACTCCGCCTTCCATGTCGCGCCACACGAAGGTGGGTTCGCCTTCGGTCTGACCGGTCCTGAACTCTAGCTCCTCTCCGATAAGAAAGACGCGCTCCTCGTCGGCTGTTCGATCGGTGAACAGGTTTACGGTAAAGGGTAGGCTGATGACGCACTCTCATCCTCATCCCCTAGCAGTTCCTGATTACCCTCTTCGTAGACCCGCGTTATCACCAATTGGAAGTTGTGATCCACGGAGGGAACGCGACGGATGGTGGCCATAGCGTCGTTGTAGCTACACGCAAGTTAGCTGAATTCTGCCAGGAGGGCACCAAATGCTACGAACATGCATTCTCTTGATGTCCTGATGTTCCCTGGACGCACCAGATACAGCTCCCCGGACGATATTTTGACCACCTCCGTTGCATTGGCGTCGTCTGCGGTGGAATTTGAGGTGAGATTGGGGAGGAAGACGGACAAGACTCACGCCAGACCCTGCCCATGACTGTTCCGTGGAAATTTTGTCGGCATTCACTCACAAAACTGGCCGAAGGATCACTCACGGCTTTTGAAGATGTTCATCGTTGGGAGCGGGAGGAGGTTATCAGTGTTACTGTGACGCCGAGGTCACTTGGATGGAGACGCTGGTCACGCGACACACTGTCACACACGGTGATGTCGACTCCAGGTGAGTTTCAAGGCGGATAGAGGGGTGAGGGCGAGGCTTGAAAATCTTTCCCATTCTCGTTAGGGACGCCCGAGCAAAGCTTTAGGAACAGGGTGGGGGCATACACGACCCCAGACAAGGTTTGAGCCCGGATGATGATATGAAAGCCTGTCCCGAGCCACGCTCGACTCATTTCTTCGCTCACAGACGAATGCGGATGTCAATCCTGGATCTGCGACCTCGCCGCGCACATTCACCACTGGCCTTACATACGGCAACATATGGAGTGGGCTGGACACGCCCACAAGCGTCAAGAAGGTGGTTTTGAAACCGGACCCGGCGTTGTTGACCTGTTTCGACCCGGCGGACAGGGAGCTGTATGACCTCTGGGCCCCTCAACAGCGATAACCGCCGGTCTTTCGCCTCCGCTCCCCCACGCCTACTCCCTACTACCGGTAATTTACCTTGTGCGCGTGTCTGTGATTTCATTTCCCCACAACGTGCCTTCATGGACCTAACGGTCTGGAAGCTTCACGCGGAGCACGATGAGGTGAACATTGCACGGGTAATAACAAACGTCGTTTCATAACCCTTGGAGAAACGAGGCCAAGGATGTGCCTGTCAGATCCGCCTGATCTTGTTTCCTCTTCCTCTCCAACATCTCCTGCAGCCCGGACCTCACCTTCCTATTCTTCGATTTCTTTGATCTGTCTGATGTCGAAGGCGTAGGGTCTTGAATACGATCCAGCTGCGCGACCGACGTTATCAATGGCGATTGGGCTGGTACCACCGATTGTCCTCTTTTCTCTATCTCCGCTTGCGTTTCGGGGGGTTTAAGGTTCGGATCTTGTCGATTGCGTCTCCGACGGTTTTGGAAGGCAGCTGCACCGCCCTTTACGAGAGTGGATCGTTGACTGAAACCGCAAGACCTGCAGGTTTTCTGCAAGATAACGGCCGAGGATCGGGTTTTGTTGTCTCGAACGAGTCTTGTGTCAGCAGACCCATCGAGCTGAAATCTCCCACACCCGAAACAATGTGTGTCCGCAAGATTCTCGGTGGGCCGTTCTCTGTCCCCCTCTTCCTCTTCTCGTCCGGGGTCAAGGTGGCGTCGCGCTCGGTTGACGTGAATGGCGGAGAGCGCAGGGGAAATGGGCTGGAGGATGAAAGGAAGAGGGAGTCGTTGGGGATCCATGTGTGAGATCACGTGAGAGACAATGGCATTGATCGGAATAAGCGCCCTGTATCCTATTGTTTCTTTCGGCCCTTCGGTCTTTGTCCGCCAGAAAAAATAGAAAATAAAACAGGTGGACGCCCTCGGCTGCTTTCTTTCTGCCACTCTCATCGTCTCCACGGTCTTCTCAATGCCCCATCACTCCTCCGGCTCAATATCTTACACGGCTCCCATCGACGTTCCGTCTCATAAGAGACAGGCTTCCGTCAAGTCTCACAAGTCCAAGCAGTCCTCATTGTCTGGTACAATGTCCTGGCTGTCAGGCAATAAGTCCAAAGCCCCGTACAGGGCCGCATCTCCTCCGCTTCGAATATCCGAGCCCAAGCTCAACGACGTTTTTGGTCGAGTCGAACAGGCTCCCACCGTGACCATCGTGCGCACTCCCCAGGAAGCTCTTACCTTTATACAAAAGGACAAGGAAACGGTGAGGGAAGAAAGCTACGAGTATATCGACACGCGTCAAAAGCTTCCAGAACCTCAACGGTCGCAAACCGACGGCTACTTCTCCTCGCGAAACCCGTGTCCTTCACCTCCTACCAGCCCCCCTTTGCCACCCTTGCCGGACCTCGCCCGGGTTTCACCCAGGTCGCCTACCAAACTAGCCGTGAGACCCCCGCCACAAGTGCCCCTTCCCCAGGTTCCTCAGCCAATACCGTCTCCGCCTCGGACACTCAAGGCTTCATATCCCGTGTCATTAAATGATTATTCCATGGGTCCCCCCGTGGAAACAGCGCCTCCCCCTCTTCCTTCACCTCCTCTTCCGCCCTTCGATCCGATTCTTCTATCTACCGTTCCACCAGTTCCAATTGATCCAAAGAAGACGATCGTCACTCTCGAGACGAGCACCGAGTCGTACAAGACGACTCTGGCTACCCTCATCTCTCACGAGAGTTGTTATTTCACCCAGTACTTTCCCAAGGTCATAGCCGAGGCACGTAAAGAACAACATTCAGAAACAAGTTCTGTATACTCGCAATCGAGTGGGATCGAGGAGAATTTGGACCCGATCAACTCAATTTTCGCAAATCACATCTCGGCGTCTGGTCTGCTCGCCCCCACGCCTGTTACACTCCATGTGTTTCTGGATCGTCCTAGTGCCCCGTAAGTCTCCACGTGCCCTCCCACCCATTCAGTAATATCCTTCAAAACCGCAAAAACTCAATTCTCGCGATCTTTTCTCCTTCCAGATACACACACATTCTAACCTACCTCCGCACGCCCACCTCGCCTGATCAACCAGGAGTTCTCCCACGTGCCGTCAGGCTCTCACCCAGGTGTTCTCTCGCCAAGGTCGAGGTTCTCTTCGAACTTCGAGATGAAGCCAACTTCCTCAACCTCGAGGAGTTGTCCAGGCTATGCACCGACGAACTATCCAAATATACCCCCACCGCAAGTTCTTCCAAGTCTACTACCTCAGGTTCTGTGAGATCCTCAAAACGACCCTCCATCACACACACCCAGAGCCATCATCAGCTCGGGATGAGGTCCAAGAACTTCTCGACACCCAGCGTCCACCAATTCACTGAAGACTCGAACGAGATGGAGTTCGATTCCCATATGCCCACGCCGAATTCTAGCGCCCCTTCTTCTAGGGAAGGTTCAAGACATGAGCCGGCTGCTACCCTCGCACCTCCCCCGTGTTTGAGCCAGCTGCGCGGTCACGGAAAGTCGTACTCGAACGTCCAGCCTCTGCCCACCTCGAAATCTACCACAGAATTACGAAACGACCAATCCATGACAGTGAAAGCTCGTCCCAGTCCTGCCTGGTTATGAACAAGGTCCGATTCCGTAATCCAGATCCCTCTCCTCGCATCTTGACGTTCTACATGATACAACTCTCGTTTAAGTTCCCTCACCCCATGTTCCTCGCCTTGTCTCACGCATCCGCTCGTTGTGATTGCTTTCCTTGCTTTCCATTTTCACCCGTCACGACCTCCAACGACCCCATTATGGTTTACCCCTGTTCTGCTTCTTGCGCCATGTTATTCCTAGCACCACTACTCTAACGTCTTAACATAGTAGTAGCTTATGTCACGGTCCTCGTTTTCTCCGGGTGTTGCTTCGCTAGACGGTAGTTTCTTCTCGCGTCGTACACGTGCAAGTCGACCATGTTTCATGCCTCCAGCCTTGAGACGTAACAAATGAAACCACGCTGAAAATGACGCGGACGGCCTCAGAAAAATGCAGGAGATGGGTGGGGCACGTGTCACGGAAGGAGTTCCCCAATGAACCACCGGAAACGAAGACTTTGATTCCAATTGATCAGGCTTACAATACAACAAACTGGGGAAGGGGGGGGAGTCGCAGGGGGAGAGGCCAACAGCAGCACCAAGCGTACCACAGATGAGGAGAGGCAAGAAAGGAGATCCGAGCGGGTTTGCAAGAAGAAAAGAACGCATCCATAAGAGAAGGAAAGCAGAAAATGCGAAGCATACCGCTTCTTTGTAGCCTACAAAAGACACAAGGAAAAAGACGCAAACTAACGTTTGAGAGAGGAGCCCAGTACCCCTCAGTTAGAGGGAAGTAAGGGATCGACAGTTCGCGAGTAACGTAACCAGGGTGGTAGTACAACTGGGGAGGAATGACAGAAAAAAAAGACACGCATTAACGTGAAACGTTCAGTTCTTCTTGTCGCTCGCTTTGGCGAAGGGATTGACGCTGTAGACCTTGATGACCGGCGGACTCTTGGTCAAGTCAGCTGTGACGATGACCTGGTCGTTTTGGAATTAGCAAGAGGACTGAGAAAAAAGATAGAATGCACATACGGGGACAGACATTAACTCCTTGATCTCCTGGATCTTGTGCCCAGCTGCGAGGGTCTTCAATCCTTCGAAGACAGGCTCCACTTTGGCCATGGACAACAGCCTCTGTTTCGAGGTTTCGATGGCTGGGGGCGCTTCCGGACCCTTCTTCGCGTTCGTCCTTCCGATGACAATCTCATCATCATCGTCGTCGTCATCATCGTCCTCCTCGAACAAGGCCTTCTCATCGTGTACACTCCTAGAAACGACTTCCATCCTAGCCGCATTTTGTTCGGCAGTGCGGTGGACCTTCTTTAAGTGTTCATCGTCGCTGTTCTCCGCCAACCAACCAATGACATCCTTATCCGACCAGTAGATCTGCAAAGTCCGGGTATGTTCGTCAAAAACGTGGTTCTGTGGACAGATCAGCCAAATCCCACGATAATTCCTCTTTCACTTACGTCGATTGGCATTTGGTCCACATGGACACGCTTCTCGATACCGAATTCGGGCACCAATACATCAAAGGCGGCATCCAAGACGCCGACGACTCGAGCTTGCCTCACGACGGGACCATATCTCTGGGTCAGGTCCGAAATGAGTACGCAGAGGTAGAGATGGGCGGACTGCTCCTGGGCAAGTCGGGCGCACTCCTTCTTGCTATTAACATGGAGACGTTAGCCAGTGTTAAATCCAGACAAGTTTTCGGCATACATGTTGCACTGCTGAGCAACCTTGGCGACAGCGTCACGGTCCAAGGCAAATTTGGGTTCTTGAGAGTGGAAAAAGTCAGACGATATAAGGCGAGTTCAGCAAAAATCGACTGACGCTCGCCACCAGCCTGAAGGATAGAATCAAGTTGACGATGAACCAACACATCGGAATACCGGCGAATCGGGGAGGTGAAATGTGTGTAGAGAGGGACTGAAAGAGCGTAGTGCTGGTATTTCGCGATGTCGAGCATTCCGGCACAGAAGTACTTGGCCTTGACCACGGCCTTGCGAACCAACAACCCAAAGATCTCCCTAATGACAGGGTCGCTAACAGTGTCGAGGGACCTCATGATGGTACCCGAAGAAGTGATGTCGATCTTGTATCCAAGGCCGTCTGCTCGTTCCTGGAGTCCTTTCTGTACGATAGTTCAGTACACTGCTTACAAACGTGGAAAACATCACGTACGAGTCGACGCTCAAGGGGAGTGTCGTGGCGACGCAGAAGCGCTTGCTCGGGGAAGTTGACTGCAACTTGCTCGGCGACGGCGACGTTTGTAAGGAGCATAAACTAGGATCAGACTCGGTCAAATTGCGCTACACACGAGAACTGGTTAAGAGACCATACCTCCTGAACCAGCGCGGTAGCATCGTTGGGGACAGACTGGTTACAATCGACAGGCCTGCCGGACTCGTCCATGGTGAACGCTAACTTGGGTGTATCCACGGAGAGGGCTCCATTCTTGAACCGACGCTCCCGGAGGACCTTCGCGATGTCATGCAGAATCTTGATGTCATGTTCAACCGCCGAAGCGTCATGCTCTGGAGCGACAGGAATTCCTCCAAGGACCTTTCCATCAATCACGTCCTGAGCATTTGCATACGAAAGCTGGGCAGACGACTTGACCACCGTTCGCCCAAACCATTTCTTGGTAACCTTCCCTTCCTTGGTCATAGTGAAAATGACGGAGAACGCAAGGCGATCCTTTCCAAAGTTAAGACTACAGAGCTCCTCGCTGAGCGTCGGTGGAAGCATAGGGACGGCTCGCTGGATGAGATACACGCTGGTCGCCCTCTTCTTGGCATCGCGGTCAAGAGCGGTGTTGGGCTTCACGAAGTGCGAAACGTCAGCAACATGAACACCGATGTCATAGGTACCATCGTCATTGGCTTTGACGGACAACGCATCGTCCAAGTCCTTGGCGGAAGCAGGATCGATTGTGAAAATCCGCTCGTGCCGCAAGTCTCTTCGGATTTCGAGCTCGCGTTCGGGAATGCTAGGTGTAAGAGGTAAGAAAGAAGGAACACATCATAGACGGTGACGATACTTACACCCAAGGGGTGGGAGGGAGACATTTGAGTACGTTCTCGCTAAATTCTTCGGTGGGGAAGTTGCAGTCCTTGAGGAGTGCACTGGTTTCTACCTCAATGTCGCCAATGGGGCCAAGTTCCTCCACTAAGGTACCGAATGGGTGGAGAGAGCTGATAGGCTGCGGGAAGTGAGAAGTTCAACGCGAGAGTATTGAAAATTGAGGGGGACGCTTACGTGGCGCTTGATACAGGCAACGAAAAGCTTGTTGGCGTATGCTTCAGGATCTTGCACGAAGTCCGTGGGTGCTTGTTCGGTGGGAATGGCAATGAGAGGGACACGTTTATCAGTTGGCTTGAACCAGACGATCTTGGGGCGTTCGATCGGCCGCCTGGGCTCATCGCCACGGTCACCTTCGCGTTCGCGACGCTCGGCCTCTTGTTTTTCCTTAGTAGCAGCGGAAGACGGACGAAGCAAGCCAAGGGTTCCGGAGAACAGTTGACCGGGCATGCGCTCAACAACAGCGACGACGTGGCCAGCAAACTGGGGTTTAACTTCGTCTGTAACTTCCTCGTCCTCGAACAGCATCAAACCCTGGCCTTCGACCTCTACGTCGTCCTTCTTCTTATCGTTCTTGCGACCGGCGGCGTTCTTGGACTCGTAGGCAGAGTTCTCCTCCTTCTTCCTCTTCTTCTCTTCTTTCTCCTTCTTTGTCGCCCAAACCTCGTCAACATCAAGCAACTCGACAGCAACGATATCACCCTCAAGAGCACGGTTACGGTCCTTGGAACCGCAGATGTAGATGTCGGCATCCAAAACCTCCGTGGAGACGTATGCATCGGAACGGTTACGCTTGTTCACGCGAAGGATACCGACGACGAGCTTCCCGGCGGCCAAAAGCGGAGGGAGCGAAGCCTGGGGAAGATAGGGAGCGAACAAAGATTTACGTTGTGGTTGATTGGACTGTTGTTGCAATTGGGACTGGAATTGCTGAGTCTGTTGCTGCAAGAAGTTGACCCCACCGCCCAGGCCCATCATGTTGGCCGCCATCATGTTTGGGAGCATGTTAGGGAAGCTGAAAGAAGGCATCTTGTGGTGATGACCGCCAGATGCGGCACGGAATTGTTGCAGGCTGGTGAGTTGAGCCTGAGCTTGAGCAAGATCTTGCGCAAAGTTGCCTGACTGCGCGATGGAGGTGGCTGCATTCGAATGAGACGAGTTGAAATCCTGAGAATAAACCTCGCAGGGACATACCGCGTTGTTGTTGTTGTTGTTGCTGTTGAGCAGGTGGGTTGAAGCCATCCTCAAACGGCTCGAATCCTCCGTCCTCGAAAGACCCAATGCTTTGACCAACAGCCTTGTTCAGAACATTCACACTGTGTCTTCGACCATGTCCACGAGGAATTCCGGCAGTCTGACCGTCGAGACCCATGCCAAGTCCACTAAGATTGCCGAATTGGCCCATCGGATTCTGGGCACCCCCGAAGACGTTGTTGTCACCAGCGACGCCGACGGGAACAGTACTCTGCGCACGCCTATGAGCGGACGGACGACTGAGAGCGAGCCCTGGAGTTTGGAGAGAGAGAATCGGGTTAGAAGCGAGTTGCTGTTGGTAGAGTGCCTGCTGTTGTTGTTGCAACGCTTCAATCTGCTTCTGGATGGCGATCTGCAAGGAAGTTTGGTGTTTGATAGTCAATTGTAGGGGCGTGAATTAGTTACCTGCTCAGCCATGATGCCTGTGATCTCGCCACCAGCATCATCTGGTCGAGGGAGGCCCTGAGCATCGAGACCACGGGTCTGCTGTTGAGGGAACTGGAAGCCGATATCCTCGTTTATCGGTGGGCCCATGGGGTTATTCGAGCTACCTCTTCGTCGAGGACCTCCAAACATGAAACCGGGAGCCAGCTGAGGACGACCCGTAGGACCCAGAATCTCGCTTTGATCTTGCTGGGCGAGAGCAGCAAACCGCGGAGCAGTGAAACTTTGAGATAGGGAGCGGCGGTTGTGGGCCTGTTGTTGGCGGAAACCGGTGTCAACCTGAACATCACCTTCTTCGAAGGAAGGGGAACCGTCTTCGGCATCTTCCATCATGACACCCAAACCAGGAGCGTAGGATGAGATCGTGCTGTTGCTATAGGAAGCACCAACTGAGGCAGCCTTGCGGTGTCTGACCTGGTCGGCAGATTGCGTGGAGCCAGGCCAGGCTTGTAGACCCGGTTGGAACACGGGAGCGTTGACCGGAAGAGATGAAATGACCTCAGTTGGCGGGATGGCGGAAGGTTGAACTGCAGGAGAGGCGGTCTTGAGGTCAGCGATAACACGTTGGAGAGAAGACAAGGCATCACTGGTCTCGGCACCTATCGCAGGAGCGGGAGTGCTGGAGTTCGACTTGCTGGCATGTCTGTTTCCGGATTGGCCGTTGCTGGAGTTGCTCGGGCGACCTTGGGACGGAATGCGGTTCTTTTGAGAGCCACCTCGGCCGCCTTGACCTTTTCCACGGCTTTCTGAGGTCTTTCTGTTGGTGTTGTCGTTACCTTTACGTCCGCCACCGGTATCCGATCCGGATTCGTTGGCGGCGGACGATGGCTTTCTCCGTCCTTGGCCGGGGTTGTTCGACCTGTTTACATTCTTCTTTTGGCTCCCCTTGTTGGGATTCTGGTTAGAGGCATTAGACGTGGCAAGCTTCTTTTCCTCCTTCGGCTGAGAAGGAGGCTGCTGGACCGGGACTTGGTCTGTCATTTCGTTCGTGATGTGTTACTTGTTTTCGAGTCCTTTTTTTTTGCAGATTTTGAAACGCCTTTTTGATGTTTTTGAGTTTTGGTTTTTTCGATACGTTGAAGTACAGTGAACTGGGATACGGGACCAGAAGCCATCCGTATCAGCACACGTAGACCAGATAACCGAAGGTATGTACGAACGAGATGGAAGGTTTGCGTAGAAGAACGTTGGCTTGCCCTGTAGGGCGCGTGAGGGATAATGGAAGTGGTGCCTTGTGAGGCGAGGGGGGTTAGGTTATCGTGAACGGAAGGTGTGGGTAGTAGGGAAGCGAGCTTATGCGCCCTCGACCGAATAACTGGGCAGTGTAGCGGCACGTGCATCATTTCTCACGCCCGATCGGCGGTATCCAAACCTAATGCTGGTCTATAGCTTGAGCAGAATGAGTTAATACAGACTGCTCTGCAACTGCGAAGTATAAATAGGGTACAACGCCGGTCCTTAGCGCGCTTAGGCAGTCAACCTGGCGATGATGGCCTGGGTATACTCTTTGGTCGAAGCCTTGCCGCCAAGGTCTCCGGTAACGTGTTTGCCCTCGACAATGGTCTGCAGAACACGCTATCAGAAAAGGCAGGTCGTGCCCATAGTATAAGGACTTACCGCCAGAGCAGCCTTCTCAATTTTGTCAGCATACTCGTTGAGATTCATATGCCTTGACAAAGTCAGCTCGGCAGTCACGACAGCAATGAGTTCCCGTACCTGAGCATCATCATGGAGGAGAGGAGCAAGGCAGTCGGGTTGGCCAGACCCTTGCCAGCAATGTCAGGCGCTGAGCCATGAACGGCTTCAAAGATTGAAGCGTCCTGCAAGCGAGGTGAGGCGCGATCCGAGAGAACGGACGAAATGAGCGCTCACCCGTCCGATGTTTCCGGATGGAGTCAGTCCCAAGCCGCCAATAAGACCAGCACACATATCGGACAAGATGTCGCCATACAAGTTCGGCATTACCATGACCCGGTCCGAGTAAGGAGCGGGGTTTTGAGTGATCTATAATTTCACGAGTGAATAAATTCGATCGTTCCAAGAAACGGTTATAGATACTGACCCGAAGGCAGGCGCGATCAAGCAAGTCCTCGTCATAACTGATCTGTGGGAACTCCTTCGCAACCTGACGGCAGGCAGATAGGAACATGCCATCAGACATTTTCCTGTGGTGTACGGTAAGATAGCCCGCTTGCCAGATGCGCCGAATGCCTACATGATGTTCGCCTTGTGCACAGCAGTGACACGTTTCCTGCCATGGGCTTGGGCATAGTTGAAAGCGTAGCGCGCCACCCGCTCCGAAGCGTCCCAGGTGATCAACTTGATTGATTGGACGACACCGTCAACGACCTAAGGTAAAGATCAGAGACATCGTACCGCCAAGAGACCTGTCGACACTGACCTCGTGCTCAATACCAGAGTACTCTCCTTCCGTGTTTTCACGAATGAGTACGGTGTTGACATCATCATATGGGGTCTTGTAACCGGGGATAGAAACACATGGTCGAACATTGGCGAAAAGGTTGAAAGTCCTTCGGAGGGTCAAGTTGAGAGAAACGTGACCCTTCCCAACTGCCTCATGGCGATCAACTTGTAAGTTCGTACGGAGACACACAGGACTCACTCGGCGTAGCCAAGGGACCTTTGGATTCAACATGAGAGATTGCCACAACAAAGTCTAGCATAGACGCGCACCTTTGAGGGCCACAGTGTTTCTCTTGATGGAGTTGACAGCAGCGTCTGGAATGACCGTCTTGCCTCCCTTCAAGACGGGTGTAACATCAACCTCCTCCCATTGGATTGGGACCTAACGGAATGTCGTCAGACAAAAAATACACGCATTCTGAGGCACACACTTTGGCAGCGGTGTAGATATCCTTGACGGATCCACTGATTTCTGGTCCAATACCTGCGAGCATGTGACCTCGGTACATCACACCGCGTAGCAGAAGAGATAAACCGCGTACCATCTCCGGGAATGAGAGTGACGGTATATTTACCCTGAAAAGTCGTCAGTAGTCAGTTCTGACACGAGGATGGAAGTCGTCTACGTTGCTGCCCTTCTGGCCAGCAAAGGCGGCGGTGGGGCTGGCAGTTGCATAGTTTCTAAGTGCCTACACTGATAGTCGGTCGAGGTACAAAGAGTCTCAACCAGAGCACGTACCCAAGAGCGCCTCAGAGTGTTTTTGGCAGCGCCGGAGAGATACCTGGGGCTTGACATGGCTTGGTGCAGAGTGAAGATTCGAAAAATCGGCGATGAGCGGAAGGCGAGTTGGTGCACGTGACGGCTCCCGCCAGTCGCTGGCATCCCGGACTTGGTTCGTCCGTAAATATCTCCCTGTGGCAAGCGGGCGGAGTAACGAAATATGGGATACATTACAAAAAACTCTAAGGATATGCAATCACGAACTAAGTATACCATTCAACTGTTGACGGTACTGTTCCATCGCACGCTCCGTCTCCTCGTCCTCCAATTGCCCCTGCGCGGACTGTACGTACATGAACGTTAGCGGAGAAGAACCAAAAACCCAAACGACATACCGGTAGCTCGGTCCCGACACTTCCAGCCTGTCCAAGTTTACCGTTGGTGAGGTCAAACAAGATCTTATCGACCTCCGCGTCAGCCTCTTGCTCGATCTCTTCGTCTTCCTCGACGTCGAACATGTCTTCCATCATCTCGTCCATGACACCAGCCTGGCAATGAAGGTTATCTGGCGGTCACCCCACGAGATTTGTTACCCGCTCACCTTTGTCATCTCCATGCTCATGTTCCGCATCACCTCGCTGATTTGCGGGAGCCTGATGAGTGAGTTCGAGAGTTTCATGATCTCAGTTGACTTTTGCAGAGATCCAGTGACCTTGACCATCGCTGTTTGTTCTACGTGAGTGCCCAGACCACCCGCGGATATTTGGAGCACCGCACCGAGCTGTTGTTGTAACTGATGATTGATTGAGCCCAGCCTGGCCTTGCTGACGGAGAGACGATCCTTCTGTTTGTGGCTTCGCGCAACCTCGCGTGCAAGAATCCTGGCATTCTTAACGTCCCCCTTGTTGACAAGCTGTTTCACTTGTTGCTGAACTTTCTTGGTGGCGATGTCCAGCTGTGTCCGAGGTTAGCCGCGTGTACATGTCATGAACACCCGGACATCCGACCTGCCTCGTCTCACGATCCAGAACTCTGGACTCTTGTCGCAGCCTAGACTGCCAATCTCGCACACGTTGTTCTGGCGTGGGACCGTAGAGGAACCGGTTGATGGATTCCATAGCCATTGGAATCGCAAACAGAAGGGGGAAGACGTGACGTGACTCGTTGTGATCACCGTTGCCGAATGGTCCGAATGTACTGGTAGCGCTCAGCCGATGCGTCTTGCCCCAACTTTAGAATAGATAATTGTCGTGCTTCGTCGATTCTAGTGGGACCAGGACCGCAGGGGATGTCGGGATCTATCGCGACTGCCGTCTTTGAAGTCGTCACACGCTAGATTTAGATACTGGCAACCGGACTCGCTGTGCCGGTTTTTACTGGGTT
>QFEV01000078.1:0-51433 GCA_003316405.1 Thelephora aurantiotincta
CATGCCTTGTTCAAGCTTTCTCGCGCGGAAGCCGCAAATTCCATCGCCTTCTTCTGCAACTGCTCCCCAGACTGCTGGGAAGGAGTTGTGGAGTAAAGCCTCCTCGATGCATTGGTTCTTAACGAGCGGGGTAGCTGGCGGAAAGAGTTGGACGCCATTCGAGGTGATGGTGAGAGGAGACGTTGCTTGTTGGCAAACGTGATCCAACCCGGATTTGTCCGCCGCCCCGATCACTTTCGCACGTGGCGTTCCATTCCCTGCCACGCCACGCCCACCAACTGGTACCGACGCACCGTGTTCGTGAAGGTATCCCAGAACATCATCAACACCTCAGAGCCCCCGTAAGCACCTTGTTCGGCGCATCTTACAGATATCATCTCACCATCTTTCAAAGCATCCCTCTCGTCAGAGCATGGGTCGACAGTTATCGCCCCACCCCTACCCAGTCGTTGATTGACATGTCTCAGGGCGTCCCAGGGATCCCCCCGCCCAGACTCCTCCTCGATGCTATTGCCGACCAGGGGTCATTAGAATCTACGTGCTCGTACACGACCATCCAGGGCGAACCTTCCATGAGATCTTCCCTTGCCCACGAGATGCGAGTCGTGTACGGAAATCATATCGATATCACACCAGATGACATCGTCTTGACCGCTGGTTGTAACATGGCGTTTGTTGTGGCGATCATGGCTTTGGCTGACCCCGGCGATCAGGTCATCCTTCCCGTTCCTTGGTAACCTGTCATCACCTTTCCCCATCCCGACAACATCAACTCACGAACGCCTTGCCTTGCAGGTATTTCAGTCACAAGTGCGTCCTAGTAGTCAGTCCCCCTTTCTGAATCCCTGACCCTTGACCAGGATGGCGTTGGAAATGTTGGGAGTTGAATCTGTACCCTTGGTCACCCTCGCTTCTACTGGTTTTCTGCCGGGGGTGGAAGACTGCGAGTCACTTTTGACAGACAGGACCAAAGCGATTGCCATCGTCAGCCCGAACAACCCAGTGAGTGCTCCTGTTTCAATAGCTTGCGCTCTCTGACAGTACTTGTAGACCGGTGCTGTCTATCCCCCGGAACTCCTACGAGCGTTCGGAGAACTCGCCAAGTCTCGAGACATCGCCCTTGTTCTTGACGAAACATACCGAGACTTCATAACAACTGGCGTCCCCCATCATCTGTTCAGCCCTTCCAAGGACTGGGACTGGCGGTCTGCTCTCGTTCATCTGTTCTCGTTTTCCAAGAGCTACTGCGTCCCCGGTCACAGACTTGGGGCCATCGTGGCACCTAAAATGCTCCTCAACCATATCATCACCGTTACCGACAGCCTACTCATATGCGCGCCGAGACCGATCCAACTTGCGCTTGCGTCTACTCTCTCTAGCTTGAGGCCCTTCGTTCGTGAAAATGCAGAAGCCGTGCGCTCTCGACACGAGCACTTCAAAGCTCATCTCCCTTCATCCTGGAAGATAGGTTCTCAGGGAGGGTATTTCGCCTTCGTGAGGCACCCCTTCAAAGGAAGGGGCGCAATGCAAGTTTGTGAGAGAATGTCATCCGAAGCAGGCATCGTCACACTACCTGTAGAACTCCTCGCGAATGAGGCTACCCTCCAAGAGGACGATAGTAGACGTTGGGTGAGATTCTCAGTGGCCAACGTTGGGGACGAGACCATAACTCAGGTTTGTCGACGGCTATCGGAAATCGAGCAGCGCTTTGGTTGGGAATTAGATTAGCCCATGAATTTGATATAACGATAGTGGTGTAACATAGGATGAGAAGCAGAACGTGTAAGTGTACAGTAGGCACAAAATCAGTCCTCCTTCTTGGCTCCGATTCGCTTCTCGGCCTCTTCAATAGCCGCCTTGTCTGTCTCCGGATTGCCCACAGCTCCTGCGACGGGGTCAGAATTTGCCTACCGGTGATCTAGTCTGCGCGTAGGCTCACCAAATAGACCCGTTGCCTTGAAAGGACGCTGGAGTGCGCCCTCGGCAGGCTGTCCCAAGATGTGGATCTTGATTGGTTTGGAGTCGTACAGATTTTTCAGAGCCATGATACCCTGGATGAAGAGGGGTTGAGTATATTTGAGGTAGAGATGCAGGAAGGCCCTGGAAGGAGGGTAAGTCGCATGATATGGTGGAGAAGCCATGAGCGTGTCCCTACATCATGGCCAACCCAGTGTATACCCCCCTCACACCTTTTGAGACTTCCCCAAGATCATAGTCCTTGACGGTTGTAGTGACGAGGTTCCCCGAGTCCGAAGACTGTGAAGGAGGTGAGTGTGAATGCACAAGCCAAGATGGGACGCAAGCGAACCATTGGGTTTTTGGGTTCCACTGCGGGTACATTATGAGTCGACAAGGCGATTCGGGCACGGGAGAACACTCACCATATTTGAGGACGGTCAAGTCGTTCTTCTGCTTGATCTGACATTGTGTGAGGGTCACCAATGGGTAGGATAGAGAGGCCGGACGGTTACCTTGCTCGAACAAACGAAATAAGCAGCGAGGACGATGAGTTGTGCGGACACGTAACCGATACGTGCATATACCAGGACCTCTGGATCGTCGAAGGGGATTTTTCGAGCGACTTGGAGAAAAAAAAAGATTAAGCGTTTGAAAGATGGACGGCTTGGTGACCAACTCACCCTGCATGACGAGGAGAGAGATGGCGAGGTTCGAGGTTGCAGCGTTCATGGTCGACGAGTCTTGGGGTTGAGGATGAAGACGGGAAGGGGAGTAGACGTGGTCGTATCACGTGCAGCCGTGACCGTCACGATCACGGACACACTCCTGCAGTGACGTCAGGGTAAGCAACTCCTCACTCAGCTGCGAACGACCAAGAATGAACCACGAAACAGCGTCGATATCGAGAGCAACTTCGGTCTCGAGGGCGAGCAGAAGATCCTCAGTCTCTCGCTCCCAATCCCTCATCAGGAAGAACACTTCTCCTCAGGATCTGCGTCCGTCCGACATTCTAATCGAACGGTTTATCGCCTGGAAGGCGATTGTGAAGCAGCTTATCGCATACTTTGAGGTGAGGAGTCGATTCACTCTTATCCTCTTGGCGCAAGCATTGATGACGCATCTATCCAGGGAATCGCAGACATAGAAAACAACACTGCGAAAGAATTGACAAAGCTCGGGGCGGTCATTCAAGTCCCCTTTCGTGCAGGAAACCAGTTCCTTGGTGAAGGTGGTTTACAGGTCCGTCCATGGCGTCAGTTCTTGCGTAATACCGCTTCGTTCAAACACTGTGACGACAGGACATCTACTACGGGATTCGAGAGAAGACCCGGAGCATCGCCGATCAACACGCGAGTTTGGGGAGAACAGTCGATGGATCCATCGTGCAGCATTTGCAAAAACTTCGGACAGAAATCAAAGCGCATATCAAGGTGAGGGAGAGAAACAAACAATGAAACTACAGCAGATGACTGAGGGAGATTGATATAGAACATCCAGAACGATACGGGGAAGCTCGCGACAAGCGTGGCAAAGGAACGGGAGCTTTCGGCCCGGTATATGAGCGACCTGGCGACGAACGTCTCCATATTCAAGAATTCTCCGATGAACATTACGGCGAAAACGGATCCGTACGTTTCGAACCAGGCGGTCCTGAAGCAGTTGAACAAGCAAGTTCACGAGGAAAACCTGTTGCAAAAGTCGATTATTATCATCCAGCAGTCTTCTGCGCACTTTGAAGAGTCGCTTATCAGGTCTATTCAATCGGCTTGGGCGACGTATGACGAATGGCTGTCTCGGTCTTCGGCGACGACCCAGGGAATCTGGCGAGGACTGGCGGACGAAATGAATGCGCTGGAAGCGGACAAGGAGTGGTTGGCGTTTGCAGCACGATCCGATCATCTGTTGGACCCGGAAACACCGTTGAGGAGGCCTGACGTCATTATCTACCCAGCGAAAGAGGACCCGAGCGTGATGGGAGTGCACACGGGGCTGCTGGAGAGAAAGCAACGGTTCACTCGGACGTTCAAGGAGAGCTATTACGTGCTGACGCCGGCGGGGTTTCTGCACGAGTACGAAAGTTCCGATGCGCTCGGGGGAAAGGGACCGGTGTTTAGCCTTTTCCTGCCGATGTGTACGTTGGGGCCACCATCGACGTTGACGTCAAAGGCACACAAGTTCCACATTGAGGGTAGGAAGGACGGGACGGGGACTACCAAGAGTGGAGGGAGTGTTCGAAAGAGTTTATCGTTGAGCGGGAGGACGGCGCACGCGTGGAGTTTCAGGGCGAGAAGTCATGAAGAGATGATGGAATGGTGGAACGACATCCGGATGCTGTGTGCCAGATACCTGGTTGCAAGCGAAGCGATGGACAGGGGAGGACCGATTGAGGCGGCGGTACGGTCCGTTGGATACGAGACGGAAGAAGAAGAGACGGAGGAGGGAAGCAGTGTAGATGAAGAGGAGGAGGACGAGGGATTATACGACGACGCTCGGGAGGCGGTCCAAGAGGAGAAGGGGACAGAGCCCCCGAGCTACGAACACGAAGAGGCAACCGACGGTTATGGGGTGAGCACCTCTTTCTTTTTTACATCAAAAGCAATTCTCTGATCGATCGGACGAACAGGAGGAAAAGAAGGCGGAGAGGCGACCAAGCAAGCGACAGCAGGAAAAGGCACCGGAAGGGAAAGGACCGCATCTGGAGACGGTGCAAGGGACGATCACGAGCGGGGCAGGGCCCGCGCCGGCCGAAAGCAGATTCCACGAAGATATCTGATCGGCACTAGCCGGGTAGGATAGCCGTAACTTAGCTCTTGCCGTATCGCAAATGAGTTGTTATCTCGCCGAGGCCAGGTACGGAAAAGACCAGGTGAGGGTGTTTAGGGTCGTCAGAGAGGGAAAGGTGCACCAGGTGGCGGAATACAACGTGCAAGTGTTGCTGGAAGGAGACTTAGACACGAGGCGAGCAACTTTTTGTTTTTTCCTACTGGATGGTCTTTTGAGGGAAGGGGACAGTTACACGCAGGCAGACAACAGCGTCGTGGTCGCGACGGATTCCATGAAGAACATCACATACTGTAAGTGGACGTGCGCGAATATGCGACAGAAAGGTGATTGACAGGAAGAGGGGAATAGATCTGGCAAAGGTTTCTCCGCACATCCTAAGCGCAGAAAGGTTTGGTCTACACCTCGCAACCCATCTGGTCTCCAAGTACGCCCACATTCACAAAGCGTCGGTCACCATCGAACAGCTCCGATGGATGAGGATTGTGGTGGATGGGAAGCCACATGACCACTCTTTCGTCCGAGATGGGGAGGAGAAGAGGATCGTCAAAGTTCAAGTCGACGACAGCCAGGGAAAGGGGAAACTGGTTGGAAAGGTTTCTGCGGGGATCAAGGATCTCTTAGGTCACTCCCCTGTCTGTCCGTCTGGGGTCAGGGATGCGTTGACGTTTTTTTTTTTTTCCTTTTCCCGCGGGACAGTTCTCAAATCGACCGGGTCAGCGTTTGAAAATTTCGTTCGAGACGAGTACACGACGCTGGTGGAGGTCAATGACCGGGTTTTTAGCACATCGGTGGACCTTTTGTACAGTTTTGCCCCATTCGAGATCACCGGGCCCAAGGACGAAAAGAAGCTCGATTTTGACAAGGGACAGATCGAGGGTGCTGGCGGTCTCGGAGCGTGGGAAGGAATAAAGGTGGGTGAATCTGCGCGAGAGATCACCCTCCGAATTTTCGCCACGGACGAAAGCGCAAGCGTACAGGTATTTTTTCTTTTTCTTTTTGGGATTATCAGCGCGGAACTGATCCGAAACAAAAAAAAAAAGGCGACGTTGTACAAGATGGGCGAGCGATTGATTGAGGAGAACGCGGCGGTGGATCGGGCGACATACACGCTCCCAAACAAACACTACATCCCGGTGGACATGAAATACATCGGAATCGACAACGCTTCTCCGTTTCAGTCTTTTGCTTCTTTTCTCGGAAAACGCCAAGGGGCTAACGTAATGAAACAGGACCCTCGCGGAAGTGTTCGCACCGGTTTCGGCTCCAAGGTGCGTAGAGTACAAAAAGGAGGGGACCAAAAGAGGTGACATCATTCTTTTCTTGATTTGTCTAGCGGCTTGATCAGTGCGACGGTTGCACGTGTCGGGGCTTCTTCTTAAAATGTAGAGTAATGACGTCACAATCAACAAGGCCAAACAGCTCGCGGCTCCACCACAACGTCGTTGATGATGAGAGACGAGAAAGAGAAGAAGAGAGAGAAAAGTCCGAGCTGTTCCTCCTCCTCCCCAATGGCTGGTGATCACAAATGCCCCGTCTGCAGCGCCACCTTTACTCGTCCTCAGCATGTCGCTCGCCACATGAGATCCCGTCCGTCCTCTTCTTCCTCTCCCCCCGCTTTCTTGCTCATCCACCCACACAGACACGGGAGATAGACCTTACAAGTGTCAGCACTGCGGAGATCAGTTTGCCAGGAGCGATCTGCTTTCCAGGCATGTAAACAAGTGTCACTCCTCAGAAAGACCCACCGGTCCCCCAAGCAACAGGCGCAAGGGCTCCGCCTCTGCAACTCGCGCCACCACTTCCAAGCAGGCCTGCGACCAATGTGTCATCACAAATCTTCCCTGCGACGGCTCCAACCCCTGTTGTACGTTTTCCCCTTCTCTCCCTCTCCCTCTCTAATAACCCAACCCTCGTTCTCAAGCCAAATGCATCTCTCGCAAATGTCGTTGCACTTTTGTAAAATTCCACCGTCAGACTGCCCCCATTGGCCCCGGTCACCCTGTCCCTCCCCTCCCCAGCGATAGGCAGGCAAACCACAACCAAACTTTCTCCCTCGACCACATTCTCCCCTCAGAGGAATATCTCCTCAGCAACCCTCACAACGCCTCTATCACTCTCCCCGGTCTCAGCGGCGCTCCAATCTATCACTCCTCTGCAACCATCCCTCCCCAGTTCGATTTCTCCTTTTCCGCGAATTCCCTCTACCCCTCCTCCGGTCCAGATTATTCCGCTCGTTATCGGGCCCAGGCAGAGTTCCTCTACCGTACCGGCGTAATCGACAACCCAACCTACCACTCTCCTCCCACCACCCACTCACAACCCGTCCGCTTCAACCCAAGTTCCGGTCCCCCCTCCACCACAAATCATCATCCTACCACCGCTTCCCATGATCATTCTCGCTTTTCCCTCTCTACCGCCACCTGGGGCGCTTCTACTGCTAGGCAGGATCGTCTCGATCACAACCCCCTTGCTTATCACGCCAATAATGATAATCGGCCCCACTCTCAGCACGGTTATCCCCCCTCCATTCCACAAAACTTTCCCGCCTCCTCGGACACTTACGACCTGAGGTACAACCGTCACGACTCCATCGACGACAGCGACTCTGCCTCCGTTTCTACTTCCGAGCTTGGTCACTCGTCTGACCACTCTTCCTCTTTTTACGACTCTCCCACCATCCCCCAAGGCATACCCGACAATTCATCTGCTCATGCCGACACCCGCAAGTCTGAAAATCAAGAGCGCTTCTCCTCTGACTTTGGTCTTATGAGTCTCGACGACCCTAACGTCGTTGCCGGTATCACCTCGGACGGTGCCCCATTCTTCTCCAACAGCAACAATACCGAGAATATCGTCGCCGATGACGTTCTCATGGATCTCGGAAAGTCCAATGTTTCCGATCAGCTTTCTTCCACCTCTGGACCAATCACCGTCACCGGCATGACCCCCAGGGAGGCCGAGTTCCGTGATCTCCGCGAGTTTTGGAAGCAGTACATTCGTACCCCTCTTACGGGCCCCAACTCGAACAACCCTTCTTTCCCGCTCGCCACTCCTACTCCCAACAACGTCCACGGTCAGCTCGAGGCCCCCAAACCCTCCTCTGGAAAGAAGCTTGCTCGGGTTGCCAGCCTCCCTAGCGTCAAGACCCCACCCGTTGGTTCCGACGTTGGTCCTATCGGTCACCATTACCATCCCTCCAACGACGGCCGTAACACTAATCGCAACAACCCTCCCGTCCCTAATAATCAAAAGAGTCACCTGCACTCTCACATGGGTCCAGATGATCTCCAGAGTTATGAGCGAGCAGTCTTGGCCAGGAAGACCAACATCAATCTCAACCTTCCCAGGAAACGTCACGGAACCGCCTCTGACGCCTTTTACCGCAGTAACGGTAGGCCTAACGATTCGATCATCCCTGCCTCGCCGTCCACCACATCCTCGGTCCCACCCCTAGTCCAACGCCGCCCCTCTTCTTCTGCAGCCGAGATACGCGCCCCTTCCACTTCTTCTGAATCTGATGGTGGCGACGGCAACGCCCGTCCATCGTTCAAGCGATTGCCGTCCACGACGTTGGAGCCGACGTATAGTAAACGGGCCTTGCTTTCCCTTTCAAACGGTAGTGAGGATTACGCCGAGTCAAACAACGGTGCCGTTGGCGGCGATCGTTCAAACACTGGATCTACTGGTGAATCCAACCATTCGTACCCCATGCAGGTAACCGCCACCGCCACCACCGCACAGGACCGTCACCGCAGGATGAGCATGACGTGAGAAAAGAGGTTGTTCTTACGTTCCTGTCAATACGTTCCTGCGTCGTGCCTAAGTTTTTTTTTCTTTTTCACCGCACCTGTTTTCCATTTCACCTGTCAACTTCTTTATCATATCCAGTCTCGCTATGTATAGTAGCCTTCTCTTGCTCTTTACTTCTTTCGCCTCATGACTTTGATGCTCTACCTTACTGTCCATTCTCCGGCTTGCTACCAAAGCCTCCACTTTGGCCGGGAACTTTGTCCTGCTTTTTAGAACCTACATGGTATCCCGTGGCTTGCACGTGTGTGTCCCACTTGACTGTACGGACATTATACGTATACATGTGAACACAATTCGCACACGATTTTATTCATTGATTATATGCTGAGCGGTGGTGCAGGCGTGTGTAATAGAAGAATGAATCGAGTGCTTAGTTCTGGTCTACTCCTCAATCTTGGCCAGAATCTCAGAGTCCCGGAAGAGGAAGTATTCCTTTTTCCACAAAGTTCAATCTGAATGCTCGACTTGACCGCATTATCCCGTCACTCACCTCTTCGCCAAGCTTGATAGAGTTTCCGCCCCACCCTGGCAAGAGAACCTTGTCCCCCGCCTTAACGGTGGTAGGAACAACCTTTCCGTCCTTATTCGGTGCACCGGGCCCGACAGCAATCACGGTGGCCTCGGGCAAGGGGTTGGCTGTCGAAGTTTGGGGAAGGAAAATACCGGAGGCAGTTTTCTAATCCGAAAAAGAAAAATACAAGCGTGGGTCAGCACTCTCTCCGCGCGCGTCCCGCAATACTCCCTTACTGCATCAGGCTTGAACCTCTGAACCAGGATACGGTCAAGGAGTGGTATGACAGCCTTGATGCTTTTGAAAGTTGCCTGAGATGCCTGCGGGACCCGTTACGTATCGTCAGCTGAGTAAGCATTCAACCAGTAGACGGGCGACCGGACCATTAGAATGAGAGAGAAATATAAAATTAGTCGTAGGGTGGAGGCTTGAGAGGAGACGAGGTGGAGGTACGCTGGCAAACTCTCAACACGCGCGTCACACTCTTGGGAAAGTCCCGTCAGAAACACGTGACTCGGGATTGCGAGGCTGGAAAACATTGTGCACCTAGATATTACTGTACTGATAGTAACGGTAGGAACATCGAGGAAAAAGGGAATGAAAGACTGTGATGCGGCGACCTAGAAATGCAGGAGTATATGTGACCGAGAAAATGAATCATGACTGCAGAGGACGGGAAAGTTAACCATAAACGTGGGTATGAGCCACCAGAGTGCATACTCTCAATGTGTCAACGTCAAACCACGATCAACAATCACGCAAACATGTCAGCTTCCTGGCTAGGCGCAGGTGAACGACCGCCTCTGGACGGTCCAGCCTCGGGAAGTGGTCCTAGTTGCCCGTCAGGATGCGGTCCAGCCGGGAACGGCCTCTGCTGTCCAGCTGAATCTGTATTACCGGTAACTGTTGTCATTCTTTGCGAGAGTTGTGGAGCGGCAAGGGTCTCCGCTCGTCTCCGGGTGCTCGTGGAAGCTGTTGAGGACTCTGCGTTGGGTTGTAGGCGTGGGTTGTTCAGTAACCGAAGGTACTCGGCTTGCCCGCCCTGAGCCGGCGGTCGTGAATTCAGAGCGGCAAGTGTAGTGTTCACGTCCGCTCCAGTGTTGTTACGAAAGGGCCCAGTCCCCTGTACCGTGTCTCCGTTCGTGACCGCACCCACGACGGTTCTCTGTCTGTCCCTGTCTACCCGTCGCTCTGTCCTTCCCGTGATCGTGCCGCCAGAGGTAGTTGTCGTCATCGCAGGTGCTCGTCCATCTCCGATTGTCATAGTACCATTTCTTCGCTCCCCATGGTGATGATGATCGCCGTCGTCCTCGGGGTCCTTGGCGCTGCACCAGAACCTATGGCCCTCACTCCAGGCGGTACTTTGACAATCTTTCCCACAGTACTTGGCCTTACGACAGCGTCTGCATTTGGCAAACTCGCGGGGGAAGGTTTCCCAACGACCACAAAGCACTGGGGGGTGATTTAATCGGTTTGATGTCAAAGGTTGCACACAAAAACACTTACTGTTCGCACATTGTCTGATTCCCCCGCGACTTTCATCCTTGCGGCAGGCATTCCTCATTATGACTCCAGCCCAATATTGGATCTCCGCGGGTAAGGTCGGTGGAGGGTTCGGTAGCTCACTTTCCGAAGAACTGGGCCGGAATGTGAATCTTTCAACCAGAGAAAACACGTTTGTCTCCCTCGTCGTGGTCCCCTGAACAGGATTGATGCTTGCCGTCGCCTTTTCCTTCTCCTTACCTCTGCCTGTGGCGGACGCGAAAGCCTTGAATATGGAATTGGTTTCCTTGGCGCTCGAAGAGGGGGACGTGACTGCAGCATTCACGGTAATGGAAGGACCAGCCTTGTTCGCCAACATCTGGGTCGCAGGGTGGAACGAGGGTCGCGTCTTGTAGAAATGCTGCCGGACGTGAGGGTATTTACTAAGGTAAGCCAAAAGTTGGAGACTAAGAAGAACATCCTCATCCCGATATGGACCCTCGGGATGTCGCTCGTGTTGCACGCCTTGCCCGTGAGTGGTCCTAGGAGTACGGAACCTTGCAGGGATCTGGGTGTTGTTTAGATGACGAGGAAGATCCAGAGTGCCACGAGGAACGTTGGTAACCGTAATAATCGCTGGCAGGTCCGTGGTGACGGCCCTGGGAGTCACGTCTGGTTGACCCGGCCGCGGTCTTGTCTCGAGATCTGCTGGCGCTGTTGTGGGCGCAGCCCCCTCAATAGCCCCAGGGGCGCCAGGAGGGGCACCCATGGCAAAATCATCGTTGGGTTCGAGGGAAACAATGCCGTCTTCGACTCCAACTTCATTGAGGCCATGGGTCGGACCATCATTAATGATTATGTGAGCATCGGCGTTGACTTCGAGAGATACTCCGGTAGTGGTAGCGGGAGGAGAATCTGTGACGATACCGACCGCACGTCTTGTATGTGGCGAGGTCTGGGGAGGATTTCCTGTGCGTTCGGGAGAGGTATCTGCTCGGTCACGGTCCATTTCGACGTCTCCATCATCCTCAGTCTCTGTTTCTGGCCGCGAGTTATCAGTGGAAGTAGATCCCGAGGCTTCCGCCCTCCGCGTGGGTGGAGCGAGGGTGGAATCCCAATGAGGTCGAGCAATTACTGTCCCGCTACGCTCA
The DNA here is from genome assembly GCA_003316405.1 of Thelephora aurantiotincta. Lineage (NCBI taxonomy): Eukaryota > Fungi > Basidiomycota > Agaricomycetes > Thelephorales > Thelephoraceae > Thelephora > Thelephora aurantiotincta. Next base: position 11,698 of record QFEV01000078.1, read on the forward strand.
CGGACGGAAACAGTGACGGTTCCCGCAGAAGTAACTAAACGAACTGGGGTAGTCCCAAAGGGTGTTTCGGCAGAGGTTGTGGAGTCGATCGAGGCAGCAGATGAGGGTGTATCCTGGGTCGCATCAGTCATGGGGTCGTCCTTAAGTAAGTAGGGTGATGAGTAATCGCTTGTTTGGTGATTGCGTGAGAGGACTCACTTGAACGACATAGGTATCGATTGGAGCAGGGGTAGAGCGGTCGTAGCGACCGAAGTCATCGTTGACAATCTGACGTTGGAGGGCACGAGATAGTTGGGCAGCCTGATCCCTTTGACGTTGTTCTGCCTGGGCTTGGCGTCGAGCGAGCCTTTGTTCTCTAGTTTCACGGGGCATGCCGCTTGCACTGGAGCTAGGTCCGATAGCGAAACCTTTGCTTGCGAGCCAGGCCTCGAGGATACAACCGACGACCTCCAAGGTACCAGCTTGGACAACACGACTCCGGATAGGTTCACTTCCCCTAACGCCGATGTTGACGACACATTGGAAAGCGAGAGAAAAACGGTAGGCGGCTTGCTTGTCAAAAGACTTTGGATTGAGGCAGGGGGTTGGTTTGGGAGGATGGGAATTTGGAGGGGATAGACCGTAGATGAAAGCAGGATTCTCTGGAGGGGTGGGAGAGATGCAGTAATCGTGAAGGATGTGAACGAGACGCTCTAGGCCACCGTCCATGGTCATGATTTCTCGTATTCTTGGAGAGGTGGAGGTCAAATAAGCGAGATGTGTGAGAGAGTTGAAGAGTGGCAGGGGCGAGTTGGTGTCGAGTGCTGGTCGATGGGAAGAAATCAGAGGATTGATACGGGGTGGAAGTGAGAGAGATTGAAAGCAAACATACCGCGCCTGTCGTAGAGCTGGGAGGATATGCAGACCGAGGCCCTGTTTTGTGCAGGGAAGGCGAAGTTTGACTCGCGCATTGGGGTGGTCTCGGGGGGGCGAGAGGGAGGGAAAAGTAGGAGAAAACGCCTCGAGAGGAGAAGATGCTATCGCTGGTGCCGACGACGAACGAACGACGTTGGAGGGGTAAAGGCGGGCGGGGCGGTGGTTGTCGGTCGCAGGGATAGTCGTCGCCGTCGCTCGTGCCTCCCGCAGGCGAGAGGACAATCAGTCAGGGGATGGGAACAAATCTCCTTTCTGGGTTATTTGGCCTTGTTTGTGCCGGGTCGCAGCCGGCCGATCAACCACTGATGCGATTATCTCCCATGTGGGTATTAAGCCCAAGGTATTTGACCTTTATGCATGAAATTTGAACCATCTCTCCTCCTCTCTTCCACATCCTATACCCACCCATGACCCAAACCACAGAGGAGAAGCCTGTCTCCCTCAGCTCTCCCCAGGCAACCCGCTCGTTTTTCCGTTCCGTCCTACTCATCGCATCATGCACGGGTGCGATGATCGTAAATGTCGGTCTTCAGCCAGTAGCTCTCTCCGAACTAGCCGACTGACTAGACCCAACCCGAAGGCTGCAACGAACACGTCTATTGCCGTTGCCCTTCCCTCTGTTGGTCAGGAACTTCATATCCCTCCGGACAAGCTCCAATGGCTCGTCTCCGCATTTGCCCTCAGCTCAGGCTGCCTGCTCCTCGTCTTCGGCCGTCTCGCAGATCTTTACGGCCGTAGGAACGCCTTTATGCTTGGGTCCCTAGTTCAGGGCGTTTTTTCTCTCGGCTGTGGTTTTGCGAAAGGTATGTTCTCCTTCCCACCGGTCTATCTCATCACTGATCGACCTCCCTCCAGGCGAAATCACAGTTGATGTTTTGAGAGGTATCCAGGGTTGTGGCGCAGCGGTAACAATTCCAGCTTGCGTGCGTCCTTCTCATTAGATCTCTCTTTGTGCGGAGACTCACATCACTAACATCAGCTCGGTATCCTCGCCCATGCATTTCCTCCCTCAAAGATGAGGTCCATTGCATTCGCTACTTTTGCTGCTGGCGGTCCCTTGGGGGCCGCTGTGGGGAACACCCTTGGCGCCGTCCTTACCCAACTATCCGAGTCAGTTTCTTTTGCTCGCACACTTCGTCTCTCTCTGAATCACCCCCTTCCCAAGTCCCACGTGGCGTTCCGTCTTTTTCCTTTCAGCCGGCCTTAATGCTCTCTGTATGATCGGAGCTGCCTTCTCCATCGACCCTGACCAGCCATCAACAGAACTCGACAAAAGAGTAGACTACATCGGTGCTTTTCTTGTGACCGCAGGTCTCACCCTCATCATATTCGTCCTCAGCGACGGAAGCATCGCCCCGCGAGGGTGGTCCACTTCTTGTATGTTTTCGCAACCTGCGGAGTGTTGAACACTGATCATTCCCCCAGACATTATTGCGCTTCTCGTCCTCGGCCTACTTTTGATCGTCGCTTTCATCTTCTGGCAACACTACCTCGAGAAACGCCTCGACAACGACCACCTCCCTGCCAGACGAAGACTCCCGCCACCGATAATGCGCCTTTCTCTCTGGACCCGCGCTGACGGCAAATTTGCAGTAATGCAATTAATTGCCTTCCTCAATTGGTGTTCTTTCATGTCCTGGAACTTTTGGGTACAGCTCTTCTATCAGGATTACCTACGACTCAGTCCCGTCCAAACGATGCTTAGGTTGTTACCAATGTTTATAACCGGTGTTGTGTGGTACGTGGCATCGTTTCATCGACTGATCTACACTCACCCGACTCAGCAATGTCGTTGTCGCACTCGTAGTTGGGAGGGTGGATGTCATATTCCTCATATGTAATACTTGGTTACATTATTCTCCGATCATTCTAACCTGACGACTATCCTCTTGCAGTGCTGGGCACTAGTCTCACTTCCACTGCGAACATATTTTTTGCAGTCGTCAAGCCTTCTCAGAGTTATTGGGCATATGGGCTACCTAGTGCTATCCTTTCTGTGTTCGGAGCGGACTTCGTCTTTGCGGCAGGTACCCTATTCGTTGCAAAGGTTGCCTTGCCCCATGAACAGTCCGTCGCTGGCGCTCTGTTCCAGACAATGACTCAAGTAAGTCAACAATCCATCCACGGTTCCATTCGTCCATACTACATGACGTTTAGTTGGGAACATCGTTTGGTCTGGCAATAACGACCTTGGTCTTTAATCGTGTCCGTACGACAGAGTCGGCCAAGCTAGGCGTGACGGGAACAGATGACTTCAATTTCCTTGCGCCACCTCAAGCACAACTTCTTGCATATCGGGCCGCTGAGTGGGGAGGTTTCGGATTTGGTATCGTCGGTACGCAGCTTTTATTCTCCATTTGTTTTCCATACTTACTGATTGTCAGCGACGATCCTCTGTTTCTTCCTTCGGGGAATCGGAATTGTTGGAAAGGGCAACGATGAGGATCAGGATACCCAACCTAGCTCTCCCGCAACTTTGAAGGGCCGGGATTCCGAGGAAGGGAAGATGGACGGATCTTCTTCCACTTCGCCGACAATGTGATCACACTCCTTTGCATCCTCCGCTACAGGCACGCAGATATTTATTAGGCGTAGACTCCATATACTGCTTTACTGCATCAATAGCCTCGGACCACCATAAATTATACTTCCGTAAATCGATAGGAGCTATCCGTTCGTCTGTGCTCCGTCAATTGAGCGCAGAGTGTCTTTGGCCCGGCAGGTATGAGACAGACGCCCATGCTCACGGACCTTCTTGCCAGGTGGAGCACGCTCAGATGAGTGCCTAAAGTTTCTGCCGTAAATGGCGGGGCTCCCTGGGTCGAGGAAATCCAGATCGTATGAGGGCCCAAGGTGGGTTGAGGTTGGTCAGGTTGTTCCTCGGTGAGCAGACTGATAGCACGATTCCAACAAACCTTGTAGCTAGGTCAATCCACCCGGAATGAAGCGTGAACGGGAAACACTTACCCCAAGGTAAGGATCGAGGTAATAATAATCATCAGACGATAACTCAGCTGTGATGGTTATCGTCTCGACCAAACACTCCCTGCAACGTGAGTGATATTGTACCGTTTCCGGGGCCGAAAGGAGCGAATTGTGACACATGTCATTGTACAACTCTGCTTGCGTAACCAAGGTTATTATGATGCACAGCCGCACAGATGCGCAGGCCTCGCGGTCTCCATCGATCGTGCCGTACCGCTGGAGCAAGGAACACAGGTTTGGAAGGTGGGTTTTTAAGAACGAAAGTTGTGTTTGACAAGAAAAAAGTCGAGTGGCGTGATCACCTTTGACAAGGGGTCAGGGGGGGGGTGGATAACGCAAGGAGATAAGAGCGGACCAGGGAATGGAGGACTTTCAAGTAACCTTCTTGCATCTCTAGCGAGTATCATTGTCTTGCATCTTAACCATAAGGCGCAACTGTGATGAGTTTGGGGTCAAAGACCAGACGGTTTCTATTAGCTGCTCAAGCACTCACTTCTCGAACACCTGAGGATAGGCAGCCTGCGAAAGACGCAGTTGGAGTTTTTGAAGTCTGAGATGATTTGGAACATACAGGAAGCTCGTGAAGAAAGTCACGCTCCAGGTCCAAAGTAAACTCCTGCAAGAAACCAAACATGAAAGTGCAATCTATTTCGGTATAGATCGCTTCGCCCAAGAAGGCCATGCGTTCTTGAAGAGATTCCGTCAAATCTGGCAAAGGGGGGATCGAAAAGTCAATCCAATGCGTTCGGAACAAGGCGATGGCTTGCTGGAACAATTTTCTGCCAAGGCGTATGTGCTGAGAATAGAGGTACGCCAGAGACATTAGTTGATACGCTTGAGCGATGGCAAAGGAATTTCCTTCCCCAGTCATGTTTCTGAACGAATCCCATACCATGTCCAAATACATGGCCTCGAGATGTAAGAGAAAGAACTCTCCACGACGTTCTTGATAGAAATGGCAACCTGCTAGGTGGGCAAAATGTACGAAGAAGGGGTGGACTGTGGTGCCTGAGGTGTCCCCTAGGATTATGGCTTGTTGTTTGGCTGGAGGGAAGTAAAGGCCAAACTGTATTCTGTGGGTGAAGAATAGAAGGCGGCTGAGGACAGTTCAGACCACTTCCTGGATCGCGGAAGGGAGACTTACAAACTCATATTCATGTCTTCAAGTGATATATCGGAGAGAGCGTAGAGCAACGGATCCTCATAATTGGTAAACAGCAGCGGTCGGAAGCCTTCAAGGGAAATCTGTGAAGGAACCCGAATAACTCGTGCCTTCCCCTCAGGCGGGAGGGAGTCGTCATCATTCGCTAAATTGCAAGCCTCTGTTGGTTTCTCCGGCGCTTCGTTGCGGATTCTTGTGGGGACAAGGGAACCAGCAGGGGGGTTTTGTGAAAAATCGGGAAGTGGCCCTTGGTAGATACAGTCGGCCTGCATCCTGGAGCGCATGCAGGTGGAACATGTGGGTCGGGACCCGTCACATCGCTGGGACGATACGACGTATAAACGGGTGTGAATTGATTGTGGACGGAGGAAATGTCTACCTTTTTCTTACGGCTGAAAGAGCAGGGTCGATGAAGGGAGGGGGACAGAGCAGTTGCGATGACGTACCGACACGGGAGACATGCCCCACCCCTTGGCAAAGGCAAAGGATGGGAGTCAAAGTTTGCAGAATCATAGAAACATGTGAGATTCGCCCTTGACCGGCGACAAGGACCACAGACTGGCGAGCCGGCGTCACATTTCTGAGCGGCGGTCAGCAGACACGAGCGTGGGGAGATTTGCGGGTGAAACGGACCACTTTTCGAGCACTGTAGAAGCGGAGGTGAATAAGACCACCGAGAGAAATGCGAGGAAATTTACCGGCAAGGGATGCAAGATTTTGAGGGGGGCATCAGGAACAATAAGAATGGAACGTCGGACGAGCGTGAAGCTTCCGAAATGCTTATTTATGAGGTGTCCAAATTTCTAACCGACTACGGCTAGTTCCTAGGACATCTGCACTCCCCCTGGTACCATCCCCTGTATCTTCTCGTGGTCCGCTGGATTCGCCTGCGCTTCATACACAGTAATAATCGGATCCGCCTTCCTCTGTAGAAGAGATAACGATCACCCCTCTCGTCCCAGCCGTAAGCACAACACTCGCACTCACCTCACTCCATTGGCCGAGAAACCCAAGGTAGTATATACGAGTCTTACTGGACCCCTGTGAAGCCGGGAAAAAGACAGTTACGGAAGAAATATTCGTGAATTTTGCGGTCCTTTGAGAATCTCGTAGAACCTCGATGTAAGCAATGAACCCTGCGGGAGGCATACCTAACTTGATACTCTCCGACTTCTCTTCCTTGAGGTACATCGAACTCCTGAGTTGGAGTTCTATCTGCGATGTCGTCAAAGTCGATGTTGTTTTCGTTCGCGAACTGCAATCCCGTGTCATGCAACCACCCCTGCACAGTTGACAATCGCGCATACCAAGGAAACTTTTGTAGGGGTTTTGTCACCAGGACCGGCTTTGAGCAGAAGCGCGCGGAGTTTGACGGACGCTGTGAAGGGGACCCGAAGAATTCTTTATCTTGTCAGTATCGACCCTACGGGGAGACTCTTCAAACCATACAACTGATCATCGGCATCGGATTCGAGATACTGCGATCTCCTGTCAGTGTGATATACTATGCAATTGGGATGGTGAGTGAAACACACACCAATGTTTCGTCGTTCCTTTCTGACCAAGGCTTGATAACCGTCTGACCCTGGCCGCTGGCGTTGAGGGCGATAACATGAGCGCGATCTATCTGGCTATACAGATTATCTTGGTATCCCAGCACATTTCCGGGCAGCTCGTGCTCGTCAGCATCGTGACCACATCCCCCATGCCCGTGGTCGTGAGACATCTGTACGTCGATCCAATCTGATGATCGACGTATTCGGCTGATCGTTTTCCTCCGTTCCTCCCCACCGCCGCAGCCTCAGATCTCGAGAACTAGGATTGTACCTTGTCGGGGAATTTCTACACTTTGCGGTCGACAAGCGGGCTTTCGTCGGTGTATTGTCCTCACGTCGACAATCTCTCTCCCTCCAGCCGGGCGTGCCATCCGTTTGAAATCAACGAACATGGCTACCGCTTCGGTGGCTTCGGGCGACCCGCAAATGGGAGCAGCTAATCCACCCGATCAAGAGCAGCAACAACCCCAGATAACTGCCGTCACAAACGGGGGTGTCAACATCGTCCCCAACAGTATCAACGACGGCCCTCTCGTGCACATGGGTGTGTTTTGCTCGGTCCTCATCCGAATGCTGATACAATGTTTTTCCCAGGGCGCAAGGCACCTTTATTACCGTGGCCAGATATTGGTCCTTTGGGGAAATGGTCCGTCTCGTCCTACAAGTTCGGTTTTGGCGCCGAATGCCTGAATGACGATGATCCAGAAACATTTTGGCAGTAAGCCACCGTGCAGCTTTCCCTCCTCTTCATTGCTCCCCCACTAAGGAAGATCGTAGTTCGGATGGTCCCCAGCCTCATTTCATCACCGTCGAGTTCCCGTCCAAGGTTGCCATCCAAAAATTGTCCATTTTTCTCTGCTTTCCGCTGGACGACTCTTACACCCCCTCGACTATGTGCATCCGGGCCGGGACGGGTCCTGCGGACCTCCAAGACGTCCGAGTAGTAACCCTCGAAAAACCGGATGGTTGGATCACCTTCGACATCTCCTCCGAATCTCGCGACGACGGAGAAGGATTGTGAGTGACCCCGCCCCAGCGACGCCACTTGACTCATCGCCGGTCCCAGCAAAGCCGTTAATGCATATGTCCTTCAAGTGATCGTCCTCACAAATCACATGAATGGAAAAGACACCCACATCCGCGGCTTGAGGATCTTGGGTCCCGAAGAGTCCGTTAAAGCCCCCTTTTCTCCTGCCCGCCCTCACGTCTTCCCACAGAAAAGAACCAGATCTCGACGGCGCCAATGATCCTTTCCCATGGGCGACCGCGCCTTTCAAAATGTACAGACAGATTCGTTAGGTTTGATTAACGGTACAATATTGAACAACATAGTATCCAAGGCGTATATAAAAGGTCTGCCTGTAGGAGAGGTGTCCCGGGTTTCACATACCGCGAGGGCCACCCGTCATGCTCGTACCCGAAGGGCTTGGACCCGTTATGGGTACATACTGGGAGTGAACAGCTTGGTGGGAAGGTCCATACAATCTGGGATCACGCCCGGCCTCATAGGCGGGGGGAGTTGCGACGTGAGCGTTTCCTGGGTCATTCGGAGGGGGCAAACTCCAGTTCGGGAGCATCCCTACGCCATTCTACGCTCAGGTCTGTCAGCTTTCGGAGTGCAAGGACCATAGGCGTTGATCCGCTGACCTGTAAAGGGAGTGGCGACGCAGAAGGTCGATAATGACTACCAAAGCTCGGCTGGCTGTCATAATGCAAGACGGGGGCTCCTCCGTTGGTATAGGCCGGATAAATCGGATTAATGTCATGCGTAGATTGCAAGTGTGGTTGATGTATGTTTGAGTAATGAGTTGAATTGTACATGGGTGGTTGGGGATGCCTCGATGTGAAGCCTCTTTGGTGAGGTTGATAGTGGGAGAAGGATATGTTGGAATATCGGTCCACAGAAGTCGGTAGACTCGGAGAATGACCGTCGTATGCCAGGTGTGGGTGCGAGTATCCTCCGTTTATTATGCCAGAAGTCGGGGGCAATTCATGATCGCGTCGGTCCACAGACGCTCCCATGTGGGAGGGTTGTACCGATCCCGAGGGCTTTGCACCGGGTCTACCGTGATCCCATCGAAGCTGCACCTTCGTTTGTTGTGGAGTGTAAAGGGGAAGGGTCCTGTTTACCCCACGGCCATTTGCAGAAGACTTCGAGCGACAGCGAGAACAATGAAACTCCTCTCTCTCCCAGTCGCGTGGGGCCCTACCCTCTTGACGGTCCATCTCTTCGTGGCAAGGGATGTGTTGCCAAATGTTACATGAACCACAACACATAATTGGAATGCCATCGTCCTGGGCAAAGGTTTGTTGGATTAGGAATCGAGGAAAGGAAAATGTGGTCCTTACCTGATTACGCGTGTTTTTGAAGCAGACCTCACAATTTAGCTCCCAGTCACTCTGTTGATCGTTGGAAACCCGAGAGGTACTGGCTGTTGACGTCTCACGCGACTCGTTGCGGCTGCGATACCACCTTAACCATTCTGCATCATCACGCCAGGGTATTGTAGATCTTACCGTCCGCCGGCATTAGCACGGGTTCTTGGACCGTGGTCTCTGCGTCGTCGCTCGCGTTCTTTCTTTTCTCTTTCGGCCTCTTCTCGTTGTTGTCTCATCTCCAACCGTTTTGCGCGTGAAACCTTCTCTGTTTCTTCGACCTTCCTCTGGGACATGAGTCTGGCTTCCTCCCTTTCGCTTTCCTTCATCGCGATTCGGGAAGAGCGTTTACGGCGTGTAACAGCTTCCTCAAGAAGCCTCTTCCGCTCCGCCTCTTGTCTTTTTCGCTCGATCTCCTAGACGAGGTTTTAATGGGACAAAAGGGCACACGCTAGCGGATTTGCTCACTCGTAAACCAACAACAACAGCGGGTACTATGTGATTCTTAAGGCGTTTGTAGAGTGCCTTCTCAGAGAAGTGGGTAGCATTTTTAAATCGCTCAGCGATGTGTTCCCACTCTGAAAGGGTAGAACAGATCTGCAGGGTTGAGTAAGTATAATTCTTGTAGAAGGGGGGCAAGCGAACAATCAGACCATCTCCCATTCAATAAACTCTTCTGGATTGACATCCGGCTTTGCATCATCATGCTTGTTCAGGGGAGCACCGCCGTTACACTCGTTTCCGTCGCTGTCGTTGTTCTCCGCACCTACAGGGGCCTCGTGGAAGTGGTCCTCACGATCAGAAGATAGGTCAGTAAGGTCACTGACACTTTCGTCAGATTCCAACCCGGTTTTGGCGGGTTTCGGATCCTCCGAATCAGTTTCCGAGTCCGTATTGTCTGGGGATGACCTGCGAGGTGTCGTAGCTCGGGTGGATCTCCTGGGGGGAGGTTCCGAGTTGTCCTCCGTTAACCACTCGTCTGGGATCGACTGCCACTCTTCGTCGGGATCGGGTTTTCCCTTTCTAAGCCGACTGCTGACTCTCGTCCCGCGAGATGGTCGCGAGGGCGATGATCGTGTGTCATCGAGTCCATTTCGTCGTGTTATGTGCGTCGATCTGGTTGCAATGGCGTTTTCGCGCTGAAACTCCGCGAGGGCTTTGGCTTGCGCATCGAGCTTTTTGTTTGCTTTAAGTTTGGCGGCTCGGGGGCCAGAGGCGGCGATTTCTCTAGGTGGTGGGTCGGAAAGATGATCAGACGAGTCTGAGGAGACATCCTGGAGAACCTTTCGACGTTTTTCGGCCGGTCCAGGGATCTCTTTGGCTGCAAGTTGCTTTGAAGGGGGAAGCCGTTTTCTCTTGAGGTTCTTGGGCTTGTAGGTGGAACGCTGTATCCACAATCGGTCGGCTGTGTGGAGGTGAATGAAGAATTCGATGGCCATGAAAGTTTGATATTACCGCCGATGAACCAGTATGCGTTCCTCTTGGCGTCGTATCCAATAGGTTCTATGCGCTAAGGGATATTGAGCCCATTGGGAACGGTTACAGGGTATAAATGAGGAACTAACCCACTGGGCGGTCTCGTCGTCGTCCCTCATGATGGTTCGTATCCTATGGGGATTGTGGAACATCCATTCGATAAGAAGATTGATGGAGTCAAGTTTAACAAGCATGGGAAGGTCATGCCAATCTCTGAGCTCTGGCACCTCTGGATCCGGAGCCAAGTCATCTTCTGGAGGAGGACCGTCGTCGGGTTCGTCCTTTGGCTGGTGCTGAGTCTTGTCTTCTGAGAGGGCACGGGAATTAGCCTGTTCCGGTTCTGCGGAAGGGGAATGTTGGGGGCCTTCGGGCTCAAGAATGTACTTTTGGTTGATTTTTTTGGGCTCGAAGCCCATGGGGTTTGAAACAGGGTCACGACGGGCATATTGTCTGCGGAGAGAAGACTGCCAGTTATCGATTCTGGAGTGCATGAGTTAGGTGGTCGTGAGAAATGGGAATGGATCTACGGACGTGATCTTCCTGTCTTGAGTGAGAGCATAGAGCAACCTGTGCATGACGCGTGGGGTGTGTACGCGAGTAGGGCGAGCGAGGTCATCCTCGATGGCCTGGGATGGGAACGAAAGATTATGTATTGAGGAGAAAGTGGTGCGCGTTGGATGTGCTTACAGAGATGTGGACATCACTCATTGCGAACAGCTGGGCGAATGTGAAGTAGAACTCGGAGAAGACGGCCCATTTCCAGCTCCGCCGCAAAAGGGTGAGATTAACGAGATATTCCTCGTCCTCTGGGGCTGACGAGGGCCGGGAGGGAGAAGAGGGAGGAGGATGAATTGTTGAACGAGTGGACTGAGCAGGCGGGTGAGGCATGGTCGGACCGGCAAGGGTTGGGAGAGACGGGCAAAGGAGGGGGCTTGGGGGAGAAGAGAGGGAGAACGGGGGCGCAGAAGAGAGGAGAGAGGATTAGAGATGAACCTTTGAGGATTGCGTGCAGGGCTGGTTTACGGGGAGGGGAGGGAGGAAGGAGGAGAGGATGTCGATCAGTGGCCCCCATGTCTGCTTCAACCCCTTCCACTCTACTCGCTACGATATGTCTCGTCGACTCTTCTCTCGCCGTCGCCATAGAGTGGGCAAGAATTTTCTCGGATTACCTGACCCCAATCATCCAACGTCTCGCTGAACTCACTTCCAATGTACACCAGGTAACATCCAGCGATATTTCCATCCTCAGCCACTTCCCTCACCCTCCCCAGTTCAAGATCGGATTCATCACCTATGGTCTCGCGTCCTCGCGCCCTTCCCCCCTTCTCTGCCAACGTTTCTTTCACCCATCTCCTCCAACGAATAAGGAGATGAAGGACGAACCCGTCAAGTTCTCCATCGGCTATACTGGCATTGGCTCCAGCTCCGGCGGCATGGCTGTTCTAGAAGGCATCGTCGCTGCCCTCGAGGTATCTGCCCCCAACCAGTAACTAGCCATACCCCCAGGGGCTAATCTTTGCAGATGTTTGACAAGCTACGCCAATCCATCGGCATCCCTCTCGGCCAATCTCAGACACAGCAGTCAAACAAACCACCTACGAGTCTCTCCTCACACATTGTTCACCTCGCTGCTGCCCCCCCGGACGGGTCATTACACCCAGTTTGGAACGCAAACTCCAAGTTCGATCAGCTCACCTGGGCCACCCTCCCAGACGAACTCAAGCAGGTCTCTTCTCTCTCCTCCCCCCGCATATTCCGCTTTCTCACCTCCTCCCACAGCGCCAGATCAACTACAGCGTTGTAACCATCCGGCCCATTCCTCGTTTCAAAGAGATCTTCCATTCCGTTCGTCCTTTTCTTTCTCACCGTTTCTCGCATCCCTTTGCTCACTCCACTCGAGATGAACTCTGGGGATGCAACTACTCCCTGGTTTGACGTCGCGCCGAACCACACGGTCATGCTTTCTGGTTTCCCCCCAAAAGGTTCGTCCGTCGTGAACCTCCCTCAGCGATCGTTAAACCCACAACTTCAGGCCTCAAACGGCAGAGCGAACCTACCACCCCCACCCCAGACCCAAAACGACCTCGTCAGGATTCCACCGTAAATCCCCTGTCCGGCGCGTCCCCTAGTGACCCCCCTCCCAGCTCAGAATCCGCAGCTCCCACAACCAACCCTCCCCCAACCTTCAACCTGCCTTCTTTGGCGAACATGCCCCCAGCGAAGCAACAGGAATTTATGGAAAAATACCTTAAACTTCAATCGGAGATCAAGCAAGAGTTGGCTGCTATGCAAAAGGCTCAGGCTGATGGAGGCCCTTCGGAAGTTCTACTTTCCATGAAGAACGACCTTGGAAAGAAACTCGAACTTTACAGACGCCTCAGCGCTATCCTTCCTGGTCAAAAGAAACCCCCTGTATCCACCGGCACCGCTCCCGCTCCCTCCTCGCAGCCCCCTCTCCCTGGGGCCATCGTCTCCACTTCTACGACCACCTCCGCTGCAAATCCTGATCCTTCAAACCCCACCCCCGTTCAAGAGCCTCCCCAGCCCCCACTTCCCTCGTCGAATATAACCGTAGAAGCACAAAACCAAGGCGTTACCAACCCCATAGTTCCTCCAAAGGAGCCTTATCCCACAGAGATAATGGCCCAGATCCATCGTCTCATGCAACAGAACCAACAGGGTCTTGCTCAACAGGGTATTTTGTTCTGGTCTTTCTCACTTTTACTCTCCCTCATCCGTTTGCAGGTGGCACCACCCAATTACCCGTGACAAATAACCCGGGTATGATCCCCCGACCCGGTCCACGCCAGCAATGGCATGGAGTGTTTTCCCCGGTGACCGCAAATGGTACACAAGAGGCAATCATCTATGTCTCTGCCGAGTTTCAGCAGAACGTGGAACCGTAAGTAATACAACCCTTCTCAACAACCACTGTGCGAATGAATGTTGCACAAAGGCACGTAGCTGCATGGCCATCTAAAATACAAATAGCTGCTACGCCAGAGATGGCGGTCACCGCACAAGAGTTCCACCTGTGGGCCAACCAAAACCATGGAATCCTCTGCAAAATCACAGCGCAACGGCGGCCAGACACGCCGCCTAACAACGAAGTTTTGCTGAACCAGCTTATCAACTCGCTCGCCGAGAAATCGATAGTCAGCTCATCCCTTGGTGATTTTGAAATGCGACGCTCACTTTCCCGAAAGTATGCTGTGGCTAGTTGGCCACTTCCCAACGGGGCTGGGGTACGAAAAACGATGATCATGATCGCGTTCAGGGGAGTGCTCATGGGTGCAGTATTCCCTCTGACGGGATTCTCCGAAATTCCCAAGGCGGGAAGTATTCCACAGCAGCTGGGACAACAAGGACATCAGACTTTACAACAACCGGCGCAACAAACATCGCAACCACAACAATCGGCGATATCCATCCCACCAGAGCTCATCCCGAGACTACATAACATCGGTCGCGACCAAATAGCGATGATCAGGGCTATGCAAGCTATGTTCGGTGGAAATGGAAGAAGCGCTGGCCCACCGCCCCCAGGAAACACTGGCGAGTTACCGGGGGGAACATTGCAGTCTGGAGCCGCCAATCCAGTACCTCAGCAGCACCAACAAATATCGTCGGGAATTGGCCTGGAAATGATGCAGGCACCTATGCAGCACAAGCAGAATGGCAGCGGCTGACCTTGGCTGTTTCCCACCAGCGTAACGTGTACAGTCCGTTTAATTGTCATTGGGTAGCAGTAAGTGGATCTATCTAACTCTGAAGGCATGGCCGAGCGTTGCGACAGGGCGGTAGCCCAGGGGAGTGGATCTGGCTGTTCCTTCTGGTGAAAACTTACGAGATCGTTGGAGGAATTAACGTGAATGAGCCTCCAGAATAGTACCGTGATATTGTCGAGGAGGTGTTTGGGTCCTCTAAGAGGGTGGTGTGAGGGTTGGAATATACGACAAACCACGCCCCTGGCCATTGGTGGACGAGTACCCGAGGGACGACTGTTGTTAGTCCCATGTATCAATGCCAGTTATGGTCTATGCATGTCGCAGTCCAGGTACATGCCACAGTGGGTCGATACGTGGGATCAGGGGTATACGTACCTCCATGAGAGTGAAGGGTGAAAGAGGCCCGCAGACTTGTAGTTCGTTAATCGAATGCGGTGTGAGGGGCCGTGACCCTCCCCTCATCTCCCACACAAAGTCCAAAACCAAAGACCACGTTTGATATTGTGATAATAAAGATGTACACATGACGATGTGTCCTGCCTCGGGATAGCTGAGTACGGGGAGAAAAGTCAGAAGAGGGCATTGATGATGCCGCCGCCGACGGCAGCACCGGCGCCGAAACCTTTGCAAGTCAGCACGCGGATAGATGGGTAGCTGACGAGAGGACGGACCTAATCCGCCAGCTGCAGAGTGAGCCATCTGTCACCAGATGAAAAAATTTAGCGGCGGTCAGGGAAGAAGAGGAAAAGCACGAACAGTGTTGCCGAATTTTCCAAACTTCTTCTTCTTGTCCTGTCCTTCGTCTTGTTGCAATCCAACGGCATTAACTGCAGGCGTAACGTCGCCGGCGTTCGTTTGCTGGGGTGGGGGATAGTTTCCGTAGTTGGTGTATCCGGGAGGACCGTAAGCCTTTTCTTGGAACAGCTGCGGTGATGCTTCTGGAGGGAGTTTCTGGACATAATTAGAGGGGAAGAGGCCCTGTTTTCCTCTGTTACGACCGGTCCACCAGTCTGCGTTCGTCTCCTCAACAACATCAATAACGTCGCCGGCGGACATGGTCAGATCATTTGGTTCCTTTGAAATAAGCGTGAGGGGCTGCAATGGATGACTTGTTGTAAGGCTACGTACCCTTTGGTCCTCATTGTAGGCCCATAAGACTCTCGCTTTGGGATAGTTTGGAGTGGGGTGCGGAGGTTGCGGGGGGTTGGGGGTGTGTTGTTGGTAGCTTGGTGCAGGGGCATGATCCTGGGGGGTATTGACTGGTAGGTTTGTCGACTTTTTGGGTGTCTTCACGGTTGCCGCAGCGAGTTTTGATTGCATGTTGGCGGCATCCTCTGCAGTAAGATAGCCCTGGGCTTGCAGAAAGTCGACGTTCGCTTGGGTCTGGGAGACGAGGTGGAAGACGAAGGCTGAGTCGGACATGGGTAAAGCGCAGGAAAGGTAGAATGATTCGTGGAGAATGATAACAAGGGTGATCGACTCGGACTTTTAGCGGCTTACAGTACAGTAGGTTACATCCCTCACACCCTCCCCAACTACGGTTCCCCCTCTTCTTTCCCTTTGAACGGATCGTAAATAATTGATTCGAGGTGTTCGAGCGCAGCCTGTGTGAGCGATCTCTCCTAGTAAGGCGCGTAACGGTTATCGTTGACAAGATCACCGCGCACCCTACCGACTTGGCTCAGCTCCTGATCCGCGTCACCGTCAAAGACTTCAAAGTTGGGGGGATCAATAAAGGCGTCGTCGTTTCCGTCAACCCCATCCTCGGGGTCTGGATGTAGAGCTGCGCAGCTGGACAGGGACTCAAATATCTGCTCAGCTGGGAGAGCGAAATGGTTGAGCCATTGAGGTTGGGAAAACCGAAGAAAACTTACAAGCTTCCGGGCGTTCGGGGACAATTCTCAGTTCTCTCATCGGAGAGTCGCTGTTATCGTTGTCAGCCAAGTCTCCAGTAAGCGCTTCATCGAGTTGACAATAAATGAATGGCCCAGATTCGGTGCGGGAAATGGCGTGGAGGGTTATCGAAGGATATTCTACCTGGAAGCCGCGTCCGGTTGTCGAGATGAACGCTAGGACGCTAAAAACGGCTGAGAAGGGGAGGAAAGGGATGACCGACACGGTTGGGTGCACCTTTCGATGATGTAGAGCGTTCCGGACCTGCAATCGTTCGGCCCAAAGTCTTGAAGGGGAGGATCGAATGAAACGGAAATGTTGGGCTCTTCAAGGCGTAGGACAGGGGGGATGGAAGAGAAAGAGTCTGGAGTGGTCGAGGTGAGCGTCTTGTGTTCCTCTGAAGAAACGAAGGGAGGCAAGGATGAGATGATTTTCGGGGCGACGTTGGGGTTCATGGTGATAAAAATTTGAGAAGGAGATCACGATTTACGGTACTGTCTAATCTTGCAGAGATTCTATCTCTGCCGTACTCTTTGCGAGATATTCCTCGTACGGCTGACAGTCAACGTCTGGACGTGTTCTGTAGCGTGCGATGACCTCTCTGTTGTGTTTTATGGCTGCGAGCTGGGCGTGTCTGATTGTCCCTTGTTACCGTAGAGTGAACAGTTGTGGGCGAGTGGGAGAGAGAGAGGACTGACCGGAAACGTGAACGACGTTCGGGATGTATCCCTGGCTGTCTATCGAGGAGAGAAGGGTGACCGCACCCCAGGCGATGCGATACGGATCCCTCGCCACACGGAGGATGCAGATGTTCGTGGCAGGGGAGAAATACTTGACTGGATCCGCTCCGTAAACATCTCCGCCAGGAATATACGAGAGCGATACCGTTTAGTGAGCTGCCGACGGCCCCCCAGCCTATGTCACCGAAATTGAGGATGACGCTTTGCTTCAATGCGGCATATATCTGCTTGGAGTCGAGAGCAGTCGTCCGTTGGCTGGGATAAGGCAGGGGCAAAAATTCGACCAAAATCCATCGATTCTGCAATAGAAGCTCGTCAGCGAAGAGTCCTTTGAGCTCTCCCGGATCTCTTGTCCACCTTGAAGCGGACCATGAGCTGAGACCAGGGGCAATTCAGGCGGCAGCCAACCGATCCCGCGTGTCAGTCACCCACAGCTGACAACGACGACAACACCAACGATGGCAAACCGCGACTACATCCCACTCCCCACAGAGCCACCTGTCCAGCTTGACGTCGAGCACGACGAGCAGGAGGTTTCAAAGCCGAGGCCTCCCCGACAGGCTTCCGGTCCGACCGTCTTGCAGGCCAACGACACTCGCTTCAACCCACCTCCTCCATCTCCCTTGAAACGGGCTGCCTTACTCCTCTTCGTCTTTTCTCTCTTCTGGTTCGCTCTCAGGCTACGCACCGCAAAGCCCCCCCGACCCTCCCCCGTCCACTCGACAGAGAGGTACTTTCCAGCGCATGTAACCTATCATGCCCTTTGATTCACCTGTCCAGATATTCTACAGATTTCGATTATCGTCCAGCTGCTAGCAGCGAAAGGATGAAGAAGGCGAGGGTGAGGGGCGGATAGTCTGCTGGGAGGTATCGATTCTATTCGTTCTTTTATCCCTCCCCTCCTTCCTTGAAAGCCTACTCTCACATTATCCTTTGGGAACGATACTTCGAGTTTGCATTGCTCGTTGTACCTCCAAACCACCCCTCTATTGCTCTACACCTATTTTAAATTTTGCCTTGTCGTCACGTCGGTACCCGTTCCTCATTCCAAGCCATTCCGCTCCGCAGCGAGGATCGAAGGACTGGTAATTCCAGGAAACTTGTACCCTGTATGCTTTGGAGTGCAGCGCGATAGGTCTTGTACTCGCTCGGTCTGACCCTCCCACCCCCAGCCAACGGGGACCCTCGACGTCGCCAATATGATGAGCGAGGGCATCAACCAGTCATGAGTGGCGACGCAGAACCATGTCCTTTTTGTATATGGGTGAGCCTCCTCAAATGGTCCCCCGTTTCCCCCAGCAGTATGCATCTGCATTCCTTGTCCGGTTCCAGCTCTGCGTTCAAAAACGCTTGATTTTATTTGCAAAATCCCGTCACGCGAGGTGGGTTTTGACCATGTTTCTCTTTCCAGAGACTCAGGTTTCCCCCAAAGATCTTGCCAGAATTTAATCCAGGAAGTGTCCTCGCTAATCTCATCAAGCCTGCCAGAGGGAAAATCCGTGATTTTCTTGACCGCTTTATTCTGGACTTCCCGGTATTCAGTGAGATCGCGGAGAAACATGGTGGGGGAGGATGAGGGGGAAGTTTGTCACTACAATCGTAATCGTCTACACTGGTTTGACCCTGGAGCAGCACGAGGGTCATACCCACTACATTACGAACACCGGTGTGGTCTCTGGGATCCTCCAGTCCTCCTCTCCAGTACTTCCCGCATCATGCAACCCGCTGCCATCTACCTATCCTGTCTTGGATTGGCTCTTTGCTTGGGAGAAACAAAGATTTCACCACGTACTTCGGGATTCCTACCGACCTGACGGGCTGGATGCACAGGTTTGAGATCTCAAGTCACCCAACTGATCTCTGCGGCGCAGATATTCACGGTCAAACGTTGCGACACGGGCGCGGGTCAGGGGAGAAAGTCTGGCTTTTCTCTCTGCTAACAGGCCACCACGTTGAAAGGATCGACGTAACGAGCCTCTCGACAAGTACCATGATGTCATCGAGGTGTTTGGATCCTCGAAGAAAGTGATATGGTGGTTAGAATATAACACCCTTGGCCGTTGATGGGTGAGTGACGACCGTCTTTAGTTGTCATGTTGTATCAGTGTTGATTATGGTCTATGTGGTGGTTTAGGCACAGACCAGAGTGGATCTTTGGGTCCAGCCGTCTCATACAAACAGAAGGTGACCGGTGAACATTGAAGATCGGCCGCGTGTTCAGGGTGGGGGCATGAAAGAAAGCCCGTTCGTGAAGCGCGTCGGACCCGGGACTACACGGGCTTGAGCGTCGGTAGAGTTCAGTCGTCTGGGCCGTTCATGTACATCGCCGTCAGTGTAGTCGTCCTGTCCCGACTGTCATTGTCATCAAGCCTGCTGCCCGCTTTGGTCAGCATCATCCTTTCTTCTCCAACCGCCCCACAGGGTTTATTGGAATGGTGTAATGCGTGCGGGTCGGGTGGAAGTTGTAGGGTTCCCTCCACTAATTTGTGAAAAAGAGTGGTCTGATCTGGTACAACAACAGCACCATTGGTTCACTACGGAATCCTGTAATACAAAGGCTACATGCTTTAAGTACAGCAGAAAGAACCGGATTTCTTTCAGGAAGACGCACTTCGTCAAATACGTGGTATCTGTGCCCCCGCTGCCCTTGACCGTAGTACGCATCAGGGAACCACTAGGATCGCATGAATAAGTTATCTGGACCAGAGAAATGTAAAAGGCGAACGTGTTCCTGTGGGAGCATCTCCCGAGGGACTCTTGGGTACAGTGCTTCCGTAGTCTGGTTCGTGACGATCATCCCACCTTCTGGGACGACAAACTGGCCAATTTGAAGTTCGGTGTCGGTAATCGTGTCGCGTGAGACTCGAGCGTAGGCGGTACGGTAGAGACCACGGAAGAAGATGTATTCACACCTGTGAAATCAGGCAACTACAACCTCAAGCAAAAGTGGGAGACTTGCTCACCATCTATCTGTGTCGTCTTTATCAATATCGAACACTCTTCCATCCCCAGTGATGATTTCATACGGAGCGGCTATAGGATGTGTGACGTCGATGAGCACTCAGAATTGAGAGGGAGCTCACGCCGTGGTGCATGCGGTTCAGTAACCACGTAGCCGAGGAATATCACAGGTTTGGGGAAAGAAACAGCCATAATCCTCGCGAGTTCCTTGCTCTGTAGCTCACGGTCAAGGGGTGTTTCCTCTGTCGGTGATCAGGAGGAGGGTAGAACTACATTAGTCGGAAACTTTACCCTGACCATTGTGGGCGACAATCACCACAACCTGAGTCCCGTATATATCGAGAGTAGCTTCGATCGCGGGAGCCAATTCACCGTCGGGGGAAGGAAGAAGGTGATGGGTCGACTTGATGATTGGGAACTGGGGACGTGGACATTGGAAGGTTTGCGCTCGATGAGCCACTAACCTGAGCTGCGACTCACTTTCGACAGTAAGACTGCACCCCATGTGTGAGAGTTAGGCCCAGGTCCAATATCCACATACTGTGAAGAACCACGGATCAGCATCAGACTGACAACGACAAGCGCGGTGCTCACAAAACCCATTTCTTCCACAATCACGCGTGTGCTTTCCCACAAATCTCAGAAAAGGACTTGAAACGCAAAGTGATCACGACTTACAGATCTCTGTTCCCGTATACGACGCGCTGCAAGAGAGGTCAGGAGGTTTCTCGATCCTAGTCAGAGGACTGAGCGAACGTGTAAATCAGTCTCCAATAGCCCGAGTATATCCAAGTCCATGTCCCTGAAGGAAAAGTCAGAATCAGACCAACAGGAATGCTTATTACGCTTTACCGGATTAGGTCCCTCATCCGCCTCTGACTGTCTCGGCCAGTATTATCAAATCCAAAATGGACTGTCCAGATCCCCGCGTTCACAATTCTCCTCCCAGATTTGAGGAGGCTGGGAGGGGGTGGCCACCTGTATATCGTCGCGAAAAGTGAAGTAATGATCGTGAGAAGGATTGTGACCCGGACAACGTGTGAGTGTCTCAAAGGCTTATTGGCCACAAAAAACTGGGATACAACGGTCAGCGGAGGGGAAATTCTGAACAATAATGACAGTAGAATCATCTGGGCGAATAAAACACTGTTTCAAGAACTAAATGGTGTGATTTGACAGAGGGCACAACGGGGAAACTCACAGATCTGTCCTTTCGCGAAGGTAAACGCCACCCGGGACGAAAGCGTACGCGACAGTCCAGACACTTGCGAAGTAAAGAAGGCAGGTGACGAAAAATGCCAGGGTATACGTCCTCGCCAGACGACCATTGGACGATTCTGCCACCACAGAGAGCATTATGGGAAGGACGGACATGGAAAAGACAGCGAGGTTCAGTCCTCCAAAATATCCCAGCCAATCACGGTATTTGTACATGATGTATGCGCTGGCTCCCCCATAGGTAAACCATGCAGGGTGGCAAAGGATGGGGACCCAAGTTGGAGGCAGTAGTGTTGGGATGGCCAGACCAAAACACTGGGCGATTATAGTCAAATATCCGTGCAAATGGGGTACAGGTCCTTTGGCGGGGTATCCGGTCCACGACCAGGCAATGAGGGTAGTGGAATCAGCGAGAAGGTTGTGCAAGGTAAAGATGAGGGAGCCAAGCGCTAACCCCGAGGTGATCCATGATTTGGAAACAATCCCCTTTCGCATTGGCGTGGGAACTTCTGGCGTGGGTCGAAAGGATAACTCGGCGACAGCGAGAAGGGCGAGAAAGATACCAGTCTTGTTGTACCCGCCGGTGTTCTCGTTGATAAATGGCCATACTGAATCACTGGGTGAGTGGGGAGGAAACGGGTTAAGGAGGACAATATACCCGGGTTATTGGAATGATTTGCGAGTTTTACAACAGAAGACAGTATAAAGCCGAGGCCCAAAACTGTTGTACGTGAAGGTCAGTCTGACGTTGGGAGAAGCCGGGGGGGGAGTGGACTGACCGACACCTCGATAGAAGGAGTCGGGACCCGACCACTCTACCGCTGCTAGGGCGCACGCAAAAATGTTGGCGATGTTAACGAACCACAACCGGTGTAAGGGATCGTCGAAACGGTACGCCGCTAGCCCGAGGATAACGAATAAATGAGATGCGATACGACCCTGTCTGGCGGTTAAGAAGCGATGGACCGAAGGAATTCCTAGTAGTATGGGGGACAATGTGCAAAAAAGGGAAGCTTCTGGTCCGGCGATGGCCAATTTCCAGACAGAGAAGTAGAAGAAAGTCGGAGCAAGAGATGTAAAGACAGACCAGAAAATGTATGCTGGGGCAGGAGTTAGGGGTTGTGGTCGAGAGATTCAGGGGGACTCACAAAGATACAGGTCGGATAAAAAGCTAGAGAACCAAACAGGTTGCTCGCAACGCGCAACGGTAGTTTCAGCGTCTACCTTTGAGGTATGAGCGGGAGACGTCATACTAATAGGAGCAAGCAATGATATTTAGTCCAGAAAATATATTTAGTGAACAAGTTGGTGATACATTTCGGTCGCAGGTTTGTCCTGGGTGATGAGCAACTGGATGGCAACTCAGAAGGAGAGAGAGACAGGGAAGAACACAGCGCACCCGGAATCCTGATTCGCGCAGGTCTGTTGCGAGGATGGAGTCGAAGGTTATATCGAGGAATATGAGACCCCACTCGAAGAAACTGTATCTTGTGTAGGCTAAATGATGGGGCATGGGATCAAGACACGTTCTTGGGTGGGGGGGAAACTGACCTCCAGGTCTCTTGTGGACCTTGTGTTGGACGAAGAAATAGATCATGGGGACAATGGAAGCAAAGAATCTAGGTTATGATATGAGAAGGCAGAGGGCGGATTCTTGTCGAGCTGACACACGCTGTAGCGACGTATTTTCTGTTTGACGTGAGTGAGGTGGGCTGCGACCAGGATGGGCCACGAACCTTTGCCGTCTTGTAACGAGTCGCGTCGATGGGGTACAAGAGATGGAACCAAACATCCAAGGCACGTTGCAGATGATGTAGGAAACCATGAGCACGTCGTGCGCGTCGTGATTGTCGGTGGAGGTGATGTAGACCCAGCCACCACATGACAATGATCTGACGATGCCGACGACGAGAAGGACCAAAGGCCACAAAGATTTGCCGTTGGTGGCTTGGCGCTGAAGCAAGTACTGAAGAAAGACGAGGGCAAAACGGGGGCCAGAGGTCAAGGCGATGAATATCTGGAAGAGATTTCTCTCTGGATACCAGTCGCCGATGCTGGCCAGAACGGATTGGGGTCAGGAAGAGAAGGAAGGATTGAAGGGAGAGGGCGTACGTTGCAGAAACGCTTGGGAACCACTCCTGTGGGTAGCCTGCGACCGCGTTCTTCACGATCTTTTTGAAATGAAGGCTGGTGCCGATGGCAAGAGCGGCGAAAAAGGCGAGAGAAGCAAGGGTCGTGTGGGCGACGACGACCCAGCTAGCGGGGAAGGAGACGATGGAAAACTTGTCTCTCTTCGAGTCTGGCATGTAGGCGGGGGAGAGGGGGAGAGAAAAGGCTTAAGGCCACCACGTCATTACATATTCGTACTCCCGTCACGCAACACTACCCATTCACTTGTCATTCGGCAGGCAGGAAAAGAGGGTGCTATTACTCCGGCCACCAGCGTGCGCTCTTTCTAACACAAACATGCAAATTCACGGCTCTAGCGAGGCCGGGAAGGTCCCTCCTTCCCTCTGGGCATCCCACTTCTCAATCTAGGAGGAACAAGATCAGTCCACGTCACCTAAGCCACCCGGGCTCCAGGATGAGACGCACCCAACCGTCTGCAACGCGCACAAGTGTCAACACGGGCAATTAGAAAACAGCGCGGAGAGAAACTCACTGGGGCAAAGGGAGTGGTAAGCCCGCCTAAATTGTTTACAAGGAGCAAAGTCCTCGCCCTTGGCAGTGACGCACTTGAAATAGTCCGTGTAGTTTTGGAAACTGTACGTGGCGTAAGGTACGGTCTGTGTCGTAGTGGACCGTGCGCACCAATGCTTGGACTGGTTCGTTTGGGGGAACCGGGCTATGACGGGATAGTCAAGGCGCTGACGCAGGAAGATTACGAAAAGAAAAGTAAAAGCATACCGTCGAAACCAGCGGTCTGAAGGACGTACTTGCTGGAGAGAAATCAGGAAGAAGAAAAAAGAGAGGTTGGAGAGGACTTGCGCGGAGAGGTCAGAGTCGGACATCGCAGGAGCGTGTGGTCAAGCTTCAAGAGACTTGAAGTCGGAACGATCGACGACTCTCTCCTCCACTATGGACGCCCTCAAAGCCGAAATCGCAACAAAGCGAAAAGCAATTCAAGACGACGCCCAGGGTCCCTCCAAGTATATACGCAGGGGTGACCTCGAACGTCTCAGAGCCGAGAACGAGCACAAGGCTCGCGAGGAAGCCCAGACACTCGCTCTTCCAAAGGTGAGTCCATACTCATTCTACCCTCCCTCTCCCCCAAACTAATCCCTTTCCATTGGAGTGAACAGGCCTCATCTTCCAGAGCCTCCACAAAATCCCCCTTTCCCGACTCAACACCTGAACGTGCAACCACAAATCCCGAGTCCTCGTACAACCTGTCCAACGAGGAGACCACCCGCAGACTCAGGATCAAAGGCCAACCTATCCGTCTCTTTGGAGAGTCGGATCGCGAATGCCGCCTCCGTCTGCGCGCCATCGAACTCATCGAGGAGCGCGACCAGGAACGCCAAGGCGGTCAAAACGATTTCAAAAAGGCACTCGAGGATGTCGAGAACGCCGAGAAGCTCATGAACAGAAATGTAGACGATCCTTCCTCAGCCGGCAAACGAAAAGACGAATCCAAGGACTCCGTCGACATACTTGATCTCGACCTACTCAAAACAGATCCACAAAAGGTCTATCCCATCATCTACTATGCACTCAAGAGGAGACTCAAGGAATGGGAAGAATGGATGGACCAACGACCTGGCACGTTCTCACCGCTCTTCTTGACCTTCTCACAAAAAACTGAGAGCGGCCTCCAAGAACATATCAAGCGCTCCACCCAAGGCAAACTTGCATCCGCCACCCAACGTCAATCCGCGGAGTATCTCAAACCTTTCTTCAAGATGTTACGCCAACGAGTCCGTCCCTTACCTCTGGTTCCACACTCACCACTCATATCCATCCTAGTCAATGCCCGACGACATGCTACCCCGTGTGGCCGAGATTGTGCATCATATGCAAAAGCGCCAGTACCAGCGAGCGAACGACGCCTACCTACGGCTCTCTATCGGAAATGCACCATGGCCCATTGGTGTTACCATGGTTGGGTGAGTGTTCACCTCCGACCACTTACCCGAACTGCTGAAACCCCTTTTCAAGAATTCACGAACGTTCAGCACGAGAAAAGATCTCAACGGATCAAGTAGCTCACGTCCTTAACGATGAGGTCAGCCGCAAGTATATCCAGAGTCTCAAGAGGTGAATTACACCCGACCCAATTCCGTCTCTCCATCTGACCCATTTCCCCAGGCTCTTGACTTTCTCCCAAACTAAGTACCCTCCGAACGACGTGACCCAGCTCATGGGTTGACCGCCTTGTCCCCTACCGCTTTCCTCTCTTCCCCTTCCCTTTTGTCCTTGTGTCCGCAACCGGCTTGGCAATCGCGTGGCCTGAGCTTCTTATGTGATTAAACAGCTCCGATCTGCTTTCGAATTTTGCTTCGCAAATATAACACTTCTGTGCTCCATCGTCAGTCTAATATCATCATGATCTTGCAAAACACTTACGTTGAGGTTTCCAACCGCCTCGGCCTTCTTTTTGGCTTCTTGTAACCTCCACTTATCTCGCTTTGATACCTTTTGTTCGGACCGGGGCAGGCTCTGCTTGGTTTTCCCAACGTCCCCGGGCGATCTTTCTTCGACAAACTCCACCTGCACTTGGGAGTCTGAGGATTCTAGAGTGGAGTGTGGACTCTCATCTTCCGCACCGGACCCATCACTCGGAGATCGTGTTACTGAACCCTCGGATTGTCTGCTTTCCTGAGTAGATTCGGGTTCTAACTCGTCGCTTGGGTCAGAAAGGCCGAGCTCTATTGCCTCTTCCTCCATTTGATGTCGGAGGACCTCCACATTCTTGATGTGTCTTTTGCTCCTCTCATGGTTGTTCCATGCTGCTTCGCTCTTGAACGATTTCCCGCAGGCGACACATTCAAAGACCTCCGGGTCGTCATTCCCTTCCGCCAAAGTCCATTCATGGTCTTCAACTCCCGGTACCCTCGTCTTTTGCCATTCTTGTTCGACGTAGACGGCAACAGGTTCGGCCCTGGTCTCTGATGGTGGAAGTTTAGTAGGTTGTGTGACTGTGGGTTGAGATTGGGTCTTGAGGTGGGCCTTGTATCGTGGATCTCGCTTGCGAACAAACATAACAAGAGACTGGTCGAATGTAAGGGGGTGAAGATGCCGTTGCCAAGGGCGCGACCCACCCTGACAATGTCATTGTATTCTCCACGTGCATCCTCCCGAGCCTTCCTGTTCTCTTTTTCCATTTGCCTGCTGCCTAGTCAGGATAGGTATGCAGACGAGAACTTCCATGCATGCCTTCTGATTCTACGGTCGGGAGCGTCTGAAAGATTCCACTTATCGACCCAAGAGAAGTCTTTCGATGTGGAAAATTTAAGCCACCCTGTGTAGAATAGGCGAACTTCCGGGCCGCTTTCTGACTTTCCCCATGTAGATTCGTGATCTCCAAAGCTAGGAAAGTCCTCTTGGGAGAAATGGTCCCACTGTGACTCGTCGTGCGCCAATCGAGAGAAAAGGTTTCGATAAATGGTGAAGAAGCTCTGCGAGAGATTAGAGACGCAGACCGGCTGGAAAGAGCGGGAGCGTGCACAGTACGTTTTCACCGTCACCCTCGAACGTCTTCCATATCCTGCGGTCGAGAAACGCATTAAGGTGACTGACCGTGAGTCCACGGTCCTTTCTCCTGGGTAGTGGAGTACCTCTCCGTATATCATCCAATACGACGTCCGCATCAGGTTCAGGTGCGAGAGAGACCCTGTGGCTGTCGTACCAAGCGCGTTCCTGGCACGAGAGCATCAAAGGGAGATTAAAGATCGAACCATGGCACTCACTTGCTCATCGCTCAGCACCTTTGAACAAGACAATGAGTATGGTAAGAAAGAGGAATTGGCCGACACCTTCCAAACCTCGTAAGCTTGCTGGATAAGAGCGAATCTCTGAGTGGCACCTTCCACATCGTCTGTGTTTTTATCTGGGTGATGGATCAACGCTAGCTTGCGGAAGGACCTCTGGATCGGTTTTATCAGCGGCAAGCGAAGTTGGCTTCCTGTCGACAGGGCGAGACCTTGATTTCCTCAGTTTTGGCATCCTCGTCCACTTGGAGGAGTTCATAATAGTCGGTGACCTGCTGGGGCTTAGATTCTGCTGCTCCCATGACGGTCACGGTGGTGATTACTCCAGACTGGAGAAACTCACACGATCGCTCACCTCCGCTCACTTAATCCTGCCAGACCACCAACGGAATGGCGGACTTTCTCAAACTCGGTTCCTCTGCCTCTCCCACCGGTGTGTACGCTTCGCCTTGCGCCAACGCCAGCTCACACGTGTCCCAGATATGGCGGCCAGGAAGGAGGCCTTCAAACAGTCGCTGAGGAGTGAACTGGCATTGGCAAACGCGCAACAGCTCATCAACGTGTGTCGTCCCGGCCGAACCCCGCGTCTAGCGGAAGCTGACCAGTCATAGACGACGAACGAAAAATGTTACACCAAATGCGTCACCAAGCCCTCGTCTTCGCTCTCAGGTTCCGAAGAGGTCAGTCATTTGCGGCCCTGATGCCCTTCGTGACCGACGACATCATTGTCCAGACGTGTCTCGCGCGGTGCCTTGACCGTTACATGGAAGCGTGTACGTTCGTGTCACAAACCACACCCCTCTATCCCACTCACGTGTAGCAGTCAACATCGTCAGCCGAACTTACACAGCTCGACTTGTCAAAGAACGGAACGACAGTTTGAATGCCAGCTAGACCTAGTGGCTTTCACAGATCATCCTTTGTGTCGTCGTTGGGCAAGAGATGAACTATGCTTAGAATTAGAAAACATTATAATGCGATAACTCCGTGCCTCTAGGATCCGTCGCAGGTGATAATTTACCCATTTGTACCGCATCCAAAACAACACCAGATACTTACACAACGCGTTGGAGGAAGTGAGAGTAGGGCCACGAGCGAGAAAAGATGAATAAGCAGAAAGATACTCAGGCAAACTTACGCCACGGTATGACCCTGGTGGGACACCACTAAAAATATGTTCAATACCTTGGTCGCTTTGAGTCGCGATCCTCGTCCATCCCTGGACCCTCCCGTTTAAGATCTGGGCGGTACCCACCACCATACCCACCGCCACCTCTTGGTGGACCAAATCCGCCTCCGCCTCCAAAACCGCCTCCTCCGTATCCGCCGCCTGGAGGACCATACCCACCAGAACCATTCGGTGGTCCCCCAGATCCGCCGTTGGAATACTCACTGAAGCCCCCGCCACCTTGGTAACCGATTCCCCCGCCCCTGCCACCGCTTGAGAGATAGTTAGTCGCAGCTAGGATGACACGGAATACGATTCATACCGGAAACCGCCACCACCACCATACCCACCACCGCGTCCACCACCCCCATAGTCATCGCGTCCACCACGAAAACCACCTCCACCTCCCCGGAATCCTCCACCACGTCCGCCATAACCACCCCCTCCACGACCACGGAATCCGCCACGGTCGCCGCGATCTGGACCTCTGAATCCTTTGCTGGGTAGAGGAAAGGACGGTTCTGGCTTTGGACGACCTCCTAGACCACCACCAAGTCGGCGGGGCTTCCAGCCTCGAACGGTTCTACCACGTTCCACGTCGACGAGGACACGCTTACCCATGATAACCAAGCGGTCAGATTCCTTATACGCGACTGCGACACGGTGAGAATGTAGAGCTTGTTTAGGATGAGTATGGACCGCACCTTTCATGTCTCTCTCTCTTTCGAAAACGATGAATGCATAACCCCTGCTGCGACCATTCTTGTCACGAACAATTCTTACACGTTCGATGGACCCAAAACTTTCAAATTCGCGTCTAAGGTCACTCTCGGTCGCGTTTTTTGGCTAAAAGAATGTGTCTGTAAGAACAGGATTTCGAGGGAGGGGAAGGTTGGTTATGAACCAGACGAGCGATGAACAGGGTCTTGTATGGATCTCCTACAGCTTCGGCGTCTTCAGAAGGCTTGTCTTAGCAAAGCAGGAGAGTTAGTGAAGCAAGAGGGAAGGAAGGAGGGAATAGGGCTACAGGTTTCCTTTGCGATTTTGAACTCCTCCTCCCTGCGCCTTTTCCGTTCCTCCCTCCGAATCTGGCGTCTGGTCTCCTCAGAATGGGTGAAAGAGGGCTCCTCGCCGTCCTCCATATCTGGTGCTTCCCCAGAGCTGAGCATTCCCGCGGTCTTTGTTTCCCGCAGTTGCTCGAGGAGTTGGCCAACTCCAGCGACGGGTTTTTTTGTGACACGGTCGATATCCCTGCCTACCGGACGAATGTAGGGGAGAGGGGGCCTTGGAGCGAATAGTTTGAGGAGATTTGGGGGGAGGAGGTGAGTGCCAGGCATCCTGGATGCCGATGGTGATGGGAGAGGGCGAGAGGCGTGTGAGCGTTTGGGCGGAGGGCCACGCGAGGGACAGAGGCTTTCGTCCTCCGCTCGTCATCAACCTCGTGAGTCCCTCTCGTTCGAGCCGAGCGTTCACGAAGAGATTTATCTCCCCAGAAGATGACCAGGTTGAAAGTTCTTCTCTCATCGTGGAGGTTGTGCAACTCTTCTCGCTCTTTTGCTCCCGCAGCGAGTCCCAGGTCGCTCGCCTTCGCCTCCTTCTTCAACCCCAACGAGCGGTGGTCTATCAGACGTCTAGGCCATGCCCAACCAGACATCGCCTTCAACGCTCAGTCTAGCTCACCCCCAGTACCGCTCTCTGCATACCGTCTCCCCCCCGCCCTGACCTCCCGCACTTTGCCGAAGCTCTATACACAACTGTCCAAGTCCCAGCTGACGTTCCTTGTCGTCTTGACCTCCATGGCCGGTGTGGCCATCTCTCCTTTGCCCGCAAGCGTACCCACTCTCCTTGCAACCGCAGTTGGGACCGCGCTGTGCGCCGCATCAGCAAACACTCTCAATCAGCTCCAGGAAATTCCTTTCGACGCCCAAATGGTCAGGACACGAATGCGACCATTGGCCAGAAAGGCCATCAGTCCCCTCCATGCCACCGGCTTTGCGATAGCCACTGGGACTCTTGGCCCAGTCCTCCTTTACACCATGGTCAACCCCACCACCGCTGTTCTTGGGTTGGTCAACGTTGTCTTGTACGCTGGAGCGTACACTTGGATGAAAAGAAGGACAATTTGGAATACCTGGACCGGCGCGCTTGTCGGTGCTATTCCCCCTCTTATGGGGTGGACCGCCTGCGGGGGAAAATTCCTCCCTTCTGTGAACTACACCCCGGAATACTTCCTTCCCTCCTTTCTTTCAGACCCGACCGTCCACTCTATCGATCCCTCCCTGATTGACAATCCACTCGGTCCACTCGCCCTGTTTATGCTGTTGTTCTCGTGGCAGTTTCCCCATTTCAACGCCCTCTCCCATCTATATCGGGGTTCGTACGCACAAGCAGGCTACAAAATGCTTTCCGTGTTATCTCCCGCAAAAAATGCGCTCGTTTCCCTCCGCCACGCCATTCTCCTACTCACCACCTGTTCCATACTATTCCCTCTCTCCGGTCTCACAACTTGGACATTTGCTGCGACCAGCTTGATCCCGAGCTCTGTTTTACTTCGGGCTGCGTGGCGGATGTGGCGTACAGGGAGCGAGAAGGATGCCAGGAATCTGTTCCAGCATAGTCTCTGGCACCTACCCGCAATTCTTGGTTTGATGATGATTCACAAAAACGGTGTCGACTGGAGTGAATGGTTTGGGAAGAAGGATGCGGATGTAGCATCGAATACCCACGAGTAGTCTCACCTCAATAGACCATCAGGAAAACTGGGGACTTCTTACACACGCCTATATGGGCCAAAATCCATTATAATGTCTGGGAAGAGTTGTAAGCCTTGAGGCTTTCTTGTAACTTGATATTGGCCTAGGTCAATCTTGAAATCCATACAAAATCCAACCAATCATTGTAACCTACTACCAGATGTGAAAGGGTTATAAAGCCTCATATGGGTTTATACCCCTTTGTGAGTCTGTGTGAGATTGGGAAAGGGTTATGAGGGTTGGGCCATTCTTGCAACTTGATATTAGGCTTTTGAGTGGGTGAAATCTTACACATGGCCCATAAGGGTTCTTGCAGGTTGTAGGGTTACAACAACTTGCACTTTCTCATTGATCATACATAGGATTGCAGGTTTACAGACACATTACAATTGTATTAACAAAATGGTATGCAATACAATCACACAAATTGTCTTCATGAATAGCACCCACTCATATCCACCCCTTGCTACCCTTGTAGGTAGGGCCATGGACACTCCTGCAGTGGATGATCCCAGTTCATCTTGTGGAAGTGGGATGTCAGAGAAAACCCACCTGGAGAAACATTAGCATCAGGTGTAACAGGACCATCATGTATTGGGTGCATACTGGTTCCACAAGTTAAGAAGTCCCTTGGTATCTGCAGACCTGCTCTCAAGATAATTGATGATAAACCTCATAAACTTTGCACCACTGGGAAGCAGCCTGGAGAGCAAAGTGGAGCTGTTTATATTGAGATCAGCTCCATCCAGGCTGGTTTGGTGAGACATACCTGAACTGCAGTATATGCAACAGACCAAGGGGTGACTTGGTGTATGCTGAGTGTTGTCACAATGTCTTCACAATAGGGAGCAGAGTCACCCAACTTCTTACTTTTCTTCCATGCTGGTTCCTCAGCGGTGTTCACAGCAAGGTGAAGATCACCTTGAAGGTCTAAAAGTGTGGGTGAGCCATAGGGACTATCAAGGAGACAAGAAATAATATAACACCCATCAGTCAAAGATACCCTTGATACAGTGGTCAGATATCCAAAGAGAGATTATAGCATCTCAATATTTAATCAGTGCTCACCTTTTCTCTCCCCAATTCCTGATATTGGGGGGTACAGTCAATCTGGCATGTGGTGAGAGAGTCATGGACATGCCATGTTCCAGGGAGAGGAGAGATGATGAGACATGCCATGGCCCCAGGTTTTTTATGCCTGGGTAGACAGGAGGTTGCTGATGTGTTTGCTGAGCAACCCTACTCTTGGCCTTAGAATATGGAGTGTTCTGGAGCCCTTGGGCTGCCACAGAAACTACTATCATTCAATACATCCACCAACTAACCTGATCATCCCCACTCTGGTGGGAACATGGAAGTGTGTCAAACATTCTAGGCTCTCAGGCCCCTGTTAAAATTGCTATCCTTAGACACATCCACCTCCTAACTCTTGATCACTCCTATTCCTGTGGGAACATGGACTACTCTTTGGCTTTTGAGCTGCCTAGGAGAAAATTTCCCTTCATCATCTTGCCTTTGCCTCAGTAGGTCACACAATCAAGTTCCTCAAGTTTTGTTGAGCTAACCAACCAATCATCTGGTTTCATTGATTGAGATATGTTTGTGTGTTGCTATGGTTGTGGAGTTTGTTATAGAGACTCTGTGGTGGGTGTAAAGTTTGATCTGGGGGGAGTCCTGGACAACTCAGAGAGTCTGGATGATCTTATCAGATAATGATGAGTGATGATGTCAACACTTATGGCCCATCTGACCTGGGAGAGAGCTCAGATGAGGAACCATTACAACTGATTTTGCACAACCCAGAAGTTGTGTGCTGTGATTATACCACTTCATGAGATGTATCCCTGGCTGTGAATGGGTTTGCAAGGCTCCACATATCCTCACACATCTGTGTACACTTATATATGGCCCTGCTTGATTCACACATTTAGTTGTGGGATTTTCCTTTGATTATAAGGTGTTGTATGGCCATATGGGCCAGTGTGCCACTCGTAAGGGGTAAAAGGTTTCCTAGATTTTCCTGATGGCCACTGCGGTAGACAGTGAGAACCTCACTGCAGCTTTTTGGCCCTGGCAGCCTTTGCTTCGTTTCTCCTTCTCTTTAGCATGTCCAGTCTGCTTTTCAGCAGGGCTACCTTGGCATCAGCCTCCTCCTGCGCCCGCTCCTCCTCCAGTAACCTATCCATTATCAACTCCTTCTCGTCCTCTTCCTTCCTCTTCCTCAATTCTTCTCCACTTCTAGGAACCTCAGCCACCGTAGCGTCGACACCCAGAGGATCCGGTGTAGGTAAGCCTAACAGGTTCTCTGGGGCAAGTTCTGGTTCTACAAAAACTGTGGCGCGTTTAAAAGCCTCTTGTTGCTGATCGTCGCTCGAGGTGGAAGCGGGTAACAACATTTCGTGTTGGAATCTCTGCCATTCCAAATCGATAGGATTATCGGTCACCGTAGGTGGCACCTGCGCGGGGTTGTCTTCGTCCTCGCCACTGGAGTCGTCGTCGACTGAAGGAATAGTCGCTCTGGAGGGATCAGAGAAGAAGCCGGACGGGAAGATGCTCAAGCGCTTCACCGCTTGTTCGGATGGGACCTCGGGTGTAACTTTGCGTTTCTTGGACTCGGAGGTGGGATGAGCTTCCTCTTCATCCGAAGAACCACCCTCCCCGGTGACTTTCCGTTTCCCAGCGGGCTTGGTCGCCTCTTGCCGAGCGACGGCTTGGGACGTCCTTTGTTTCGCAACATTCTCCCTGTGAACTTTGCTCCCAACGTGTCCCGCCCAAGCAGACGCTTGTTTGACCACCGTTTCACATGCAATGCATCGCAGTTGACCAGCGGACGTGTAGGACGCGTAGGGGTGCCGAATCCGAACCTCCTGTCGCTTGGCCTTGAGCAAGGCACGCACGTCGGACATGGGAGGAGAAAAAGAGATCGTGGGAACGTAGAGTAAAATCCTCGGACAGTATACGTATCATAAGGTATTCTAAACGTTAAGTGTTTACGCAAAGGCCCAGTCAGTTATTGTTGGCAAACATCTTTTGAATGGAAGCAGTCGAGTACGACTTGGGACGCTCCAGCGCTGCGAAGATGGTATCAGTTGTTTTTCTCACGGGAGGTAGGAATATACACACGGGCGCCAAGGGCGCGGTCCCAAATAAGTTGTGCGGCGACACCGAATGCACGAGAGACACCGAACAAGACGGTATAGAACTCCATCTGAGTCAACCCATAGTGGGTAAGAAGGACACCAGAGTGGGCATCCACGTTGGGCCATGGGTTCTTGGCTTTTCCGGCCTAGATCACAGTCAGAACGATGAATAAGGGAACGGGAAACCAATATTACCTCAAGCAGTACGTCTGGGACGATGGTGTATACCTGGTTGACCAACTTGAAGAGGGGGTCCTCGGACAGATGCTTCAATGCAAACTCCCGCTGAGCCATGTAACGAGGGTCGGTTTTACGCAGGACAGCGTGCCCATAACCGGGAACGACCTGGCCCCCCTTCAAGGTGGACCATACGTACTCACGAACCGCCTCATCCGACGCGTTCTCGCCGATAGTGTTCTGCATCTTGCGGAGCCAAACAAGGACCTCCTGGTTGGCAAGGCCATGAAGAGGACCAGCAAGGCCGTTCAAGGCGGCACCGAAGGCCAAGAAGGGGTCCGAGAGAGCTGATCCAACGAGTTTCCCAGTGTGGGCGGAGACATTTCCTCCTTCGTGGTCACTAAACCCGACGCGTCAGTTGAAGTACGTCAGTCAGTGATAGTTATTCACCTGTGGATGGTGATATACAAGCGCATTAGTTCAACAAAGGCCTCGTTCTCGCCAAAACCAAGCAAGGTGGCAAGGTTATGGGAGTAATCTTTGGCGGGGTCGATGGAAGGAAGTTTTCCTTGACCGAAGACGTTACGATAAATCCTTCCCGCAATGTTGGGGAGTTTGGCAATCCTGAAAACCGTGATCAGCGAGCAATAGCGATGAAGTGTAGACGAAATGCTTTACAGGTCCATCGAGTCTTCGAAAACAGGTCCCCAGTAGTCCTTTTTGGAAATCCCTTGGGAGTAGGCTTTGGCGAATGCAGAATCATGGTTCAACTACCATCAAAGTTGTGAGGGATGACAGCATAACCAGGGTCTAAAAAGAGAAACTTACAGCAGTGACGGCCAAGCTAAACTGGCTCATGGGATGGAGAGTAGGGGGACACCTATCAAGGAGCTCCTCGACGAACTCTGGGATTGCAGCGCGAGCGGCCCAGTCTTTGGACAACTCTGCGACCTGCTCTGAAGTTGGGACCTCCCCGGTCAACAGGAGCCAGAAGAGACCCTCGGGAAGTGGTTCACTACCGCCAGGAGCCTTTGGAAGGAGCTGCTGGCATTCGGGAATGGTCTTGCCACGGAAGCGAATGCCCTCCTCTGTAACAAGGTAGGTACGAGGAAGGGATGGAGAGGCAATGACTGACCAGCATCAAGAACAGAGCCATCCCAGATGAGGGCTGGGAGGCCGCGCATACCGCTAAACAGTGGAGTCAGCAGAGGGGTTATACGGACGGAACAGGATGGTCACCCGTATAAGTGATCGACAATGACGGGACCGAAGGATTTTTTCCCGTGTTCTATTCTGGTTGCCTTGACCTAGAAGGGTGTCAACGAAAGGAAATGCAGAAGGGTAGAACATACATTTTCAATTTCCTGGGGAATGAGGGCAGCCAGTCTCTCCTTGAGAGTTGGCTGTTTTGATGACGTAGATGCAAATCTAGTACTGGATAAGAGAGCGAAGCGGGAGGGAGGAGACTAGGGAGGAGAGTAAGGGGGTGAAAGGACGCGAGAGGAAGAGGATAGAGACGTACCTGCCTGAGAATAGAGCGGTACATGGTGGAAGGAGGATGAGGAAAGCGAGACCGGGAGAGCCGTCGGGGAAGTGTTGGGAAAACCCGGAAGCGCGGCCAAAAGTTCCTCGTGTCTGGCACGTGATGGGGAGACGATCGCATTCCCGATCCTCGGTCGAATGGGCAAAAGGAAACGAAGAGAGAAGGCGAGAGAGCAAGAGGGGGAAGGGGAAGGAGAGAGTGAAAAACTAGTTCTGCCCCAGGTTCATCCCATCGTCCCGCTCCAACCTGTTGCTGATCACCCCGTTTCATAGAAACGACACTACAGACAGCGCGCTCACGCAAATCCATTTTCAGACCACGTCCTGGATTATCCCACTCGACCAGAGGAGGTTGACTGGGCTCAGCATTTTCCAAATTATATGGGCAGTGCCAAAGCCCCGGAATTTGCAGACATAGGATGTGGTTTCGGTGGCCTTCTAGTTGCCCTGGCGCCCTTATTCCCGGAATCGCTCATGTTGGGTAAGAGTCGACCCTTTGGTTTGGCCCCGGACTCATCGACCCATGCACAGGGTTGGAGATACGCGTCCAGGTCACACAATATGTGCGCGATCGCATTGCAGCGCTACGTGCGAATGCTGCAGATGGACCGTTTCAGAACATTTCTGTTGCCCGTGCCAACTGCATGAAGTTCCTACCCAATTACTTTGCCAAACACTCACTCTCATCCATCTTCTTTTTGTTTCCCGATCCGCACTTCAAGCAACGAAAACACAAGGCGCGCATCGTATCTCCGACGCTCCTCGCTGAGTATGCCTACGTTTTACGACCTGGTGGTGTGGTTTACACAATCACCGATGTCGAAGACTTGCACGTATGGATGAAGAGTCATTTGGAAGCGTTCCCGCTCTTTGAGGCTGTGGAAGAGACAACGCTGAGAGCGGAAGGGAAAGGAACGATACTCGACGCTGTCTACACTGGCACGGAGGAAGGCAAAAAGGTCGAACGGAATAGCGGCAAGAAATATCTAGCATGTTTTCGACGGATCCATGTCGGTAGAAGGTAGATAGACCAGCCAACCAATCGCGTCCGTGGGATTTTGGTCACGCGGGCCTTTCCGAGCAAAGGTGTCCCTTGCTTTCTCGGTCTGCAGCCAGCCATCTCCCCCTCATCCTAAAAAACCCACAATGTTTTCGAGGCTGTCGGCTCCTAAGGCCGCTCTCAAGTCCGCCGGAACCGCGACGCGTGCCTCCCCCCTCTCCGGCCCAACCGTCCGTGTCTAAGCAATCTCCGGTTCCTTGTCCAATTCTCACCTTCCCATTTCTCCAGGCCCGGTTCCTCTCTTCCAACGCTGGTCAATCTGCTGTTCAGGTCCGTACTTCCTTTTTTTTCCTCAAGTGTTTGCTTTAGAACTCGCTCCACCAGCATTCACTCGCCTCCCGCGCCGCGTTGGCCTCCGCCAGCATACTCACCGTCGGTTCGATTGCCTGGTACACCCACCTTTATGGGTCGCTTCCATTCGTTGGCCAAGTTCATGCAAACTCTCCCGCTGAAGATGGTCTGCACCCCACCGCTTACCCGTGGTCACACAACGGATGGCTCGACACCTTCGATCATGCTAGGTACGCTTCTTCCTTGACCTTCGCACCTCTTGCTTTCCAACGCGTCTTTTTAGTATCCGCCGAGGTTTTCAGGTCTACCGTGAAGTTTGTGCAGCATGCCACTCCTTAGATCGAATTGCCTGGCGCAATCTTGTTGCTGTCTCCCACACCGCTGACGAGGCACGAGCCATGGCCGAGGAAGTCGAGTATCAGGATGGCCCCAACGATGCTGGTGAAATGTTTACCCGCCCAGGAAAACTTTCCGATTATCTTCCTGCGCCTTACCCCAACGAGGAGGCTGCTCGAGCTTCCAATGCCGGTGCTCTACCCCCAGACTTGAGCTTGATCGTCAAGGCTCGCCATGGTGGTCGGGTAAGACCGGTTTCATGTCTCTTCCATACCATACTCTGACATGCTTTACAGGATTACATCTTCTCCCTTCTCACTGGCTACGTCGACCCTCCTGCCGGTGTCGAAATTCAGGATGGAATGAACTATAACCCATTCTTCCCCAGTGGTTCTATATCCATGGCGCGTGTCCTCTTTGATGGATTGGTCGAATACGAAGACGGTAGGCGTGATGTCTCGGATATCCCAGATAACTCTTAAAACAATTCTCCTCTCAGGTACTCCTGCTACGACCTCCCAAATGGCCAAGGATGTTGTCACTTTCCTTCACTGGGCCGCTGAACCAGAACACGACGAGCGCAAAAAGATCGGGCTGAAGGCCGTTATTCTCTTCTCCGCCATGACCGCCATCAGTCTGTACGTCAAGCGCATGAAATGGGCTGGGATCAAGTCAAGAAAGATTTGTGCGTGTAGATTCAACGACCCCTCCCCTTACTTCCAGCTGACCATCTTTCTCCCAGTATACACCCCTCCGGTCGACAAACACCATTAGCTTACTTGTTCTAGACGTCTATTATTCGGTACTGAATACCAGTTATTACTCGAGCATCCCCCATCAACCCGTAGTACAAAAGGACGCCCTCCAGGACAAAATAGTACGGTGGATAGTGAAAAGCAGCCGAAGTTCCCAAGAGATAAGGCCGTGACTCAGGGTGGTGTTTTCTCAACATAAACCATCCCTCATCGCTCGAAAATCCGGCACCCTGCATCGACTGAAAATTTTCAATCGCCATTCAGTTGGAAACCGGCCGAACCCCTGATCTGAGTCGACGTCTACTAGATTTAAACCATGGCTTTTTTTACAATATATGGACCACTATCCATCACTGCCAAACAGGACCTGTCACCGCTCCTTGGAAAGTCGCTCCATGAGTTCGGAAAGGTTTTCGTTGTCGTGCGACTTTTCCATGACCTGCAATTTCCTCACACTGAGCCCCACCTCTGGGTTGAGGCAAGCAGAATACCTGTCTTCTCTATCTCGGCCAACACCATCAAAACCAATGAGCAAAACATGAGCCCCCTATTCCAAGTGGAACACGTTTGATTCCCGCAGGTCTCCAAAGACAAGGTTTGTCCGTGAAGTAATTTCAGAGCCTGGGAAATGTTCTTGCGGACTCTGTCGAGGGCGGAGCGCGGCGGGAAAATATTGTGCAGGGACTGGCCCCCAGATTCCGGAGTGTACTCCATCACCACCATAAACATGTCATCGATGACACGCGTGTACGAGTGTAGTTTCGGGACAAGGACGGGTTCATGGCCGGCAAGTAGCTGATGAGCTTTTTCGTTGTAATTTGCCGCAAACTTGACCAAAACTTCAGCCGGACCGTCGTCGGTTTTCATCTTTGCGAGACCCATCCCGTGCCGTTTGTTTTCTGTGTTGATGGTAGGCTCTTAGATTAATGCACCTCGAGGGCGATCCAGTTTAGAGACGAATTCAAGTTCCGGGATCTTTTCAACGGGGTCGGACGGGTCGCGTGTAGGGTTCGGCCACATAACTTTGGCCAGTGGGATTGTGCCTCCGTCTTTGATGAGTCTTCTGTACAATTCGCGGAGCCGCTTTGCGCAGTTTTTTATCCCCATGAAAATGCGTGCGACACAAAGGACATTGTTACCGGAAGCGTGGGGCCCAAAGTGGAGTTTGATCGAAACCAAATTCGTCGGCGTAGATGGCGTTGGTGAAAATTGTAGTCGAAACAGTAAGGTGGTTACCGGCTATGGTAAGCAGAACAACTGGTAGGTTTGACCGTCCAAGGAGTGGTTCATACTGTGTACCGCATGTCGGTTGGGGAGTGAGATGCATGTGGGAGAGGATTCTAGGCCTGTACTGGCTTCCTCCCACGTTCCCTTATGGATCACCTGTCCTCCCATCTGCTCTTTGCATTCGCATCCACCCTCTTTCTTCATTGTTCTGTAAGTGCTCCCCCACCTCTGCGGTCCTGTACTCTATTCTTTTTCTCCTTCTCCAATCACGGACGATGTACAAAAGTAGCTGTGTGCTAGATATACCTGCCAGCCTGTATTCATATATGTTCCACTGGGATAGAAAT